>JAKUCV010006086.1:1600-24537 GCA_028386065.3 Turnera subulata
TATGTTGAGAATTTATATGTGATATGAATTCTACATACGGGTACAAGTTAGAGAACTTGTGGACTGGACCGACCCACATAAGAACGCTACATGGAACGTTATATGTTTGTCGATAGCGGTTCTTATATGTATTGTCCTTAGACCTGAGATCATCAAGGTTCCCAACATATGAGTCGTATACTTTGATATTACTCTTGGCTATTTTGTAAATGAGTAGACCTTAGTGTAATCATTGGGTATATGATAAATGTGTAGTGGGTTTTGTATGATCCAGAGGGGATTCGTCCAACCCATGTAACGGGTATATTATCGGATGGTTTCTTGATAGAGTTGAACTGTAAATGCATGGCCATGCTCGGATTATGATATGGTGATATCATAGGTGTCCGTTTTACGCGGTTAACTTGAGAATCAAGAAACCGAGATTGAACATATGCGAGATTGACATATTCCATGTCTCGTGTTTAATCTTGATAATGGGACGAAGGGACGATGACATGTTTGCGAGGCATATGAATCAGTACTGATCTTGTCGTTCGGGTAGCAATGATGTGTTGCTAGACGCCGCTCTATGCTTATAATTGTAAATGAGTTTGCAATTATTGCCGGACGTTACAGGTGCCAACAGGGTCACACACTTAGAGCCGTTGATTCGAGCTGATGGTTGAACCATGGTTGGACCGTGGTTGAACCAAGTATTTGAGCTTGTGGTTGGACCATGGTTGGACTGTGGTTGGACCAGGGTCATCTTGGGCTGGTTTGGTTCACTAAATGTCTGATTTACTGAACCATAATTAGTGCCATGTGATGTGTAATCCCACCAAGAGTTAGTGGAGACATGATTAGCTAAAAGCTAATCATGTTGGCCAAAGGTGTTGGCCACTTTGTCCCTTGCTTTTGTGAGTGGGATTAGACTAAGCATAATCTGATTATACTTGTGTCTTCTTCATTTTGAGTCTGGAAAATTTCAGAGGATTGAGCCTGGAGAGTGTCTTGAGAGTTCCTGAGAGTTTCAGACCATACACACCTTCTTTGAGAAAGAAGAAAATACCACAAGCTCTAGCTTCCGAAACCTGCAGCTAGCACATCAGTTCGGGGGTGCTCGGGTTGGTTATTGTGTGATGATTCCAACTAGTTATCACGGTTCGTGTGGACACCGTAGAGAGGCAGGATTTCTATCCAGCCCTTGCTGATTTGGATCATCAGTTGGGTGAAAGACCTCAACCGAACCAGGTATGTTTTTCTATAACTCGGTTTACTCTGTTTCACATGGATCCTCCATGAGTACCGGGATTTCCGCTGTGCATTTAATTGCATTTGATTGTCAAATTGCATGACCCGGTTACTTACAGTGGTAGCGGAGCCTCTTGTGAAACGCTAAACCGAATTATGTGTTCATATGTTATATGTGATATAGTATGAACATGCTAGTATATGTGATATGCTGGAATTCATTTTGTGTATATAATATGCTAAATGATTTTTGTACATGTTGATGTTGTGTTTTTGTTAAAAATGTTTTGACAACAAGCACTTGATTGGTATGAGATATCAATCAAGAAGTTCATGGCAGTAAGTCGAAGAGTTCGACTAGGAAAAATCGAGTGTCGGTTTATGCATAGAACTATTGTCGTTCTAGTACAGCTTGGCCACAACATCGATGCTTGTGAGACAAACATCGATGTTCGAATGAAGATTAGCTTTGGCAGAATCTTGAAACATCGATGTTCAAGAGTTAAACATCGATGTTCTCATGACGAGTGGCCTTGGCAGAACTCTCAAAACATCGATGTTCAAGAGTTAAACATCGATGTTCTAGAGCACTGCCGAATTAGTTTGAGATTCCAGAATTCTTAAACATCGATGTTTAAGCGAAAACATCGATGTCCTTGAGTTCTAGAACCTCAAACATCAATGTTTAAATGTTATACATTGATGTTTAAAACTACTGCCAAGTTTCTGGACCTTCGGAACTTTCCAACATCGATGTTCAAGGACCTAACATCGATGTTCTTGAGCTCTGCCAAATAGTTTTGAGCTCCAGAGCCTCAGAACATCGATGTTCTTGAGTTCCATAGGCCATTGGACATCGATGTTCAAGCTAGAACATCGATGTTCAATGTTAGACATCGATGTTCTCATGTAATTTTGGTTTCCAAATTTACAAACATCAATATATATTTATCAAAACATGCATGTGATGCATAGGAATAATATGTTGATGTAAATATTAAGTTCTTCTTGTGTTGCCTTCCATGATAAGCACTCATCAAGGTTAAGATCAACAATTGGTAGGTTTTGCCAAAGCAAGGTGCCAATGTTTATCCTAGCATGGTGCGACGCGATAATTGTAATATCGGAATTGCTTATTTTGGTGTTGAACTTAACTAGGTCATCTTAATAGGATTAAAGACTTAGAGGCAAGGAGTTGAGCTAAGTCTATAAGATAGACAAGAACAAGTGTTGTTCACTCAACTATCCAAGAGTTACATGAGATGTAATTGACAAGAGTTGTCTACCTAAATAGCTATGAGGTAAACGATCAGCCAAAGCTGACTTATCTAGTAGTGAAATATGGATCTTGGCCTACTTACATGATTGTCTTGATTTATATAGTAGGAGTATCATTTAATAGAATTCCTTGTTAAATGATTTTGTATGCATGACTCTTATTTGTGTGAGTTGGTCACTGTTGTAGAATTTCCATGGCACAAAACACTAGCACAATATCACTGCGATCTATCCTTGAGAAGGAAAAGTTGAATGGGAATAACTTCCTAAAATGGTATCGCAACTTGAGGATAGTCCTCAAACAAGAATAGAAGTTGTATCTCCTTGAAGGGCCCGCTCCAAAAGAACCGACGCCTAGCGCATCTAGAGCAGGAAGGGATGCTTACAAGAAGCATCTTGATGATGCATTGGATGCATCATGCCTTATGCTTATAACCATGGACTCTGAGCTTCAGAAGCAACATGAGAAATTGGGGGCGTTCGATGTGATCGAACACCTGAGAGGTATGAGATCTCTAAGGCATTGTTCCAATGCAGGATGGCTGAGTCATCACCCGTAAGACCTCATGTGCTCAAAATGATTGGATGCATTGAGAGCCTTGAGGGTCTTGGTTTTCCTTTGCAGAAGGAGTTGGCTGTTGATCTAGTCCTGCAATCGTTGTCGGATAGTTACAGCCAATTTTTCATAAGCTTTAATATGAATCATCTTGACAAATCATTGTCTGAGTTGCTCAACATGTTGAGAATAGCTGAGCAACAAATGAAGGCAAACAAATCCAACAGCATTATGATGGTTGGAAGTAGCAAGGGAAAGGGTAAGGGCAAGGTGAAGAAATTTGCCAAAAGTTTTGTGCATCTTCTTCACAGGTGCTGAAACCCAAAGGTGGTGTTGCAAAGGAAGGTCAATGCTTCCATTGTAAGAAGTCCGGTCATTGGAAACGTAACTGCCCTGTTTACCTTGAAGAGGTAAAGAAGCAGAAGGGAAGTAAGACTTCCACTTCAGGTATTTTTGTTATAGAAGCTAATATCTCTATCTCAGCATCATGGGTATTAGATACCGGATGTGGTTCTCACATTTGTGTAAATGTGAAGGAACTGAGAAAGAGTAGGAGATTGGCAAAGGGTAAGATAGACCTGCGTGTGGGAAATGGAGCAAGAGTTGCTGCATTAGCCGTAGGAACTTTCTATCTTACCTTACCGAGTGGTTTGGTTTAGAACTAGAAAATTGTTATTATGTACCAACCATAAGCAGGAATTTGATTTCAGTTTCTTGTCTTGACAAGAAAGGCTTTTCATTTGTAATAAAGAACAATTGTTGTTCTATTTATTTCAATGATGTTTATTATGGTGGTGCGTATTTGAGCAATGGTTTGTATGTTCTAAACCTAGAAACACCGATCTATAATGTTAATATGAAGAAGGTTAGAATGAGCGATTCTAATGAAACCTACCTTTGGCATTGTCGATTGGGCCATATAAATGAGACTCGTATATCAAAACTCCATAAAGATGGACTTTTAGACTCATTTGATTTTGAATCATTTGAGACATGTGAGTCATGTTTGTTAGGCAAGATGACGAAGGCTCCTTTTACCGGTAAAGGTAAAAGAGCTTCGGACTTGTTAGGTCTTATACATAGTGATGTATGCGGACCTATGTCGACACAAGCTAGAGGTGGATTTCAATACTTCATTACATTTACTGACGATTTCAGTAGGTATGGCTATGTGTATCTAACGAGACACAAGTCAGAATCCTTTGAAAAGTTCAAAGAATTCAAGAATGAAGTACAGAATCAACTTGGAAAGAGTATTAAAATGCTTCGATCTGATCGAGGAGGTGAATACTTAGGCCGAGAATTTCTTGATCATCTAAAGGAGTGTGGTATAGTATCACAGCTCACTCCACCGGGTACGCCTCAATGGAATGGTGTATCCGAAAGGAGGAATAGAACCTTGTTGGACATGGTTCGTTCGATGATGAGTCAAGCTTACCTTCCTTCTTCTTTTTGGGGACATGCATTATTGAGTGCTGCATTTACACTTAACCGTGTTCCATCTAAATCTGCCGAAAAGAAACCATATGAAATATGGACTGGGAGGCATCCCAATTTGTCTTTTATGAGAATTTGGGATTGTGAGGCTTACGTGAGACGTGAAGCATCAGATAAACTCGGCCCTAAATCCGACAAATGCCTCTTTGTAGGATATCCTAAGGAAACTAAAGGGTATTATTTCTAGAATCCTTTAGAGCATAAAGTGTTTGTTGCTCGGACTGCTATTTTTCTAGAAAGAGAATTTGTTTCTAGAAGAATCATTGGGAGGAAAATAGAACTCGAAGAAGTTCGAGATATAGAGGCTGAGATGGAACATGGACAGGAACCACAAGCTGTTGTGGATGAGAATCCTGTGCCTGTAACACATAGACCGCGTAGGTCAGATAGGACTCGGTATGAGCCTGAGAGATATGGATTTCTTATGACTCACACCTGGGACGTGATGCTCATAGATGAGGATGAGCCCACTTCCTATCAGCAGGCCATCATGGGTCCAGACTCTAAGAAATGGCTAGAAGCCATGAATTCGGAAATGAAATCCATGTATCAAAACAAGGTATGGACCTTGGTTGTTCCACCTGAAGGGGTAAAACCCATAGGGTGCAAGTGGGTCTTTAAGAAAAGACCGACATGGATGGTAATGTGATTACCCATAAAGGGCGATTGGTTACGAAAGGTTTCAAGCAAGTTCATGGTATTGACTATTATGAAACTTTCTCACCAGTTGCCATGGTAAAATCCATCCAGATTCTATTGGCTACAGCAGCATATTATGATTATGAGATATGGCAAATGAATGTCAAAACCGCTTTCCTTAACGGAAATCTTTTACAGGATGTGTACATGACACAACCTGAAGGTTTTGTCGATCCAGAGAATGCTATTATGGTATGCAAGTTGCAGAGATCCATTTATGGATTGAAGCAAGCTTCTAGGAGTTGGAATCTTCATTTTAATGATGTGATCAAAGAGTTTGGTTTCATTAAGAACGAAGATGAACCACGTGTTTACAGGAAGGTTAGTGGGAGCACTATTGTTTTCTTGTTGTTGTATGTTGATGACATCCTACTCATTGGGAATGATATTCCGACACTACAGTCTGTAAAGGCTTGGTTAGGAAAAATTTCTCGATGAAGAACTTAGGAAAAGCTGCCTAAGTGTTAGGTATATAGATCTATAGAGATAGATCCAAAACGCTTCTCGGGCTAAGTCAAAGTACGTATATTGAGAAGGTGCTAAAGAAGTTTAGCATGCAAGATTCCAAGAAAGGATTCTTGCCCTTCTCACATGGCATATCTCTTTCAAGGAATCAATGTCCTAGTACTTCTAAGGAGAGAGAGCGGATGAGTAAGATTCCTTATGCTTCCGCAATAGGATCTATCATGTATGCCATGCCATGTACTCGACCGGAAGTCGCTTATGCTTTGAGTGTCACAAGCAGATACCAATCTGATCCCGGTGAGAGTCACTGGATAGCGGTTAAGAACATCCTTAAGTACTTGAGAAGGACTAAGGATGCATTCCTGGTTTACGGAAGCATTGATGAGCTTGTTGCAAAGGGTTACACAGATGCTAGCTTCCAAACCGATAGGGATGACTTTAGATCGCAGTCAGGTTATAAGTTTTTGTCTTGGAGGTGGTACTGTATGCTGGAAGAGTTCCAAGTAGGGAACAGTTACCGACTCTACAACTGTGGCTGTGCAAAGTTCCTTCTGAGACCAATATAACAGACCTGTTGACTAAGTCTATCACACAGCGGAAGCATGATGGTCATGCTGTATTCATTGGTATTAGATACATGTATGATTGGCTTTAGTGCAAGTGGGAGATTGTTAGTGTAATATGCCCAAAAGTCAATCAATGGATGATTGTTTGTAGTCATGTATACACATTAAGGTTATTCCAATAAATATTATTTATGAGATAAACGTTTGCACATATTTATAACCCTAGAATGTTTTATATTCTTAAATGTCCCTAGTCGATTATTATTATGGATGGGTTGTAATAATAAATTAAGACTAGCTTATGTTGAGAATTTATATGTGATATGAATTCTACATACGGGTACAAGTTATTGTGGACTGGACCGACCCACATAAGAACGCTACATGGAACGTTATATGTTTGTCGATATATGTATTGTCCTTAGACCTGAGATCATCAAGGTTCCCAACATATGAGTCGTATACTTTGATATTACTCTTGGCTATTTCGTAAATGAGTAGACCTTAGTGTAATCATTGGGTATATGATAAATGTGTAGTGGGTTTTGTATGATCCAGAGGGGATTCATCCAACCCATATAACGGGTATATTATCGGATAGTTTCTTGATAGAGTTGAACCGTAAAGGCATGGCCATGCTCGGATTATGATATGGTGATATCATAGGTATCCGTTTTACGCGGTTAACACGAGGATCAAGAAACCAAGATTGAACATATGCGAGATTGACATATTCCATGTCTCGTGTTTAATCTTGATAATGGGACGAAGGGACGATGACATGTTTGCGAGGCATATGAATCAGTACTGATCTTGTCGTTCGGGTAGCAATGATGTGTTGCTAGCCGCCGCTCTTCGCTTATAATTGTAAATGAGTTTACAATTATTGCCGGACTTTACAAGTGCCTACAGGGTCACACACTTAGAGCCGTTGATTCGAGCTGGTGGTTGAACCATGGTTGGACCGTGGTTGAACCAGGTATTTGAGCTTGTGGTTGGACCATGGTTGGACCGTGGTTGGACCAGGGTCATCTTGGGCTGGTTTGGTTCACTAAATGTCTAATTTATTGAACCATAATTAGTGCCATGTGATGTGTAATCCCACCAAGAGTTAGTGGAGACATGATTAGCTAAAAGCTAATCATGTTGGCCAAAGGTGTTGGCCACTTTGTCCCTTGCTTTTGTGAGTGGGATTAGACTAAGCATAATCTGATTATGCTTGTGTCCTCTTCACTTTGAGTCTGAAAAATTTTCAGAGGATTGAGCATTGAGAGTGTCTTGAGAGTTCTTGAGAGTTTCAGACCACACACACCTTCTTTGAGAAAGAAGAAAATACCACAAGCTCTAGCTTTCAAAACCTGCTGCTAGCACATCAGTTCGGGGGGTGCTCGGGTTGGTTATCATGTGGCGATTCCAACTAGTTATCATGGTTCATGTGGATACCCTAGAGGGGCGGGATTGCTGTCCGGCCCTTGCTGATTCGGATCATCAGTTGGGTGAAAGACCTCAACCGAACCAAGTATGTTTTTCTATAACTCGGTTTATTCTGTTTCTCATGGATCCTCCATGAGTACCGGGATTTCCTGTAAGTTTCCCTAGAGCTATTATGACATTCATAATATGCACAACAAACAGCGGAAACAAGGGAAACGAACCAAGAACCAAGTGAAGCATGCAAAACCGAATAACAATTTTTACGTACCTTATGTGGTTGAGATCTTTCACTCAACTGAAGTATGGAATCAGCAAGAGCAAGACAAAGGCCTGGCTCCTCTACGGTATCCACACGAACCGTGATCGACTTGGAATCGTCACACGAATCAAGCCTCGAGCTCCCCCGGACTGATGTGCTAGCAACAAGAAACCGGAAGCTAAGTGTTTTGGGTGTTTTTCTTCCTTCTTTCACCAAGAAGAAGAAGAGAGCAAGAGGAGTGTTTCCTGAGCTCTGAAAACGTGCAAAGAGAGGGGAGGGGGCAGCAAAATGATCTGATCACTAAGCAACACTAACCCCTCAATTAGTGCATAAGTAAATGGCCAACACTAATGGCCCATGATAATGACACTTCATTATCATGTCCACCATTAGCCATAAGCAGACAACACACTCCCAAAGCACTAAGTTTGACTCAATAATTCTGGTAATTAGTGAGCCAAAACAACCCTGGTTCAACCATGGTCCAACCACGGTCCAACCACACCCGGTCCAACCACGGTTCAACCACCTGCTCGAATCAACGGTTCTATGTGTGTGACCCTGTAGGCACTTGTAACGTCCGACAATAATTGTAAAATTCTCATTTTACAATTATAAGCAAAGAGCGGCGTCTAGCAACACATCATTGCTACCCGAACGACAAGAACAGTACTGATTCTTTCTGCCTCGGAACATGTCATCATCCCTTCGTCCCATTATCTAGATTAAACCGAGACACGGAATATGTCAATCTCGTATATGTTTAATCTATGTTTCTTGATCCCCGAGTTAACTGTATAAAACGGATACCCGTGATATCACCATATCACCTAATCCGAGCATGGCCATGCATTTAACAGTTCAACTCTATCAAGAAACCATCCGATAATATACCCGTTATATGGGTCAGACGAATACCCTCTTGATCAATCAAAACCCACTACATAATCATCATATACCCAATGATTACCCTTATGCCCACCCAGTTACGGATGACTAGGAATAATATCAAAGTACATGATTCATATGTTGGATACCTTGACGATCTCAGGTCGGAGGACAATACATTTATAAGAACCACTAATGACATACATATAACGTTCCATGTAAGGTTCTTATGTGGGTCGGTCCAGTCCACAAGTTCTCCAACTTGTACCCGTATGTAGAATTCATATCACATATGCAATTCTCAACATACGCTAGTCTTAATTTATTATTACAACCTATCCGTAATAATAATCGACTAGGGACATTTAAGAATATGAAATATTCTAGAGTTATAAGTATGTGCAAGCGTTTATCACATAAACGATACTTATTGGAATAACCTCAGTGCGTATACATGACTACAAATAATCATCCATGATTGGCTTTTGGGCATATTACACTAACAATCTCCCACTTGTACTAAAGCCAATCATCCATATATCTCATACATGTGGATCTAGCATGACCATCATGCTTCCGCTACATGAGAGGCTCAGTCAAAAGTTCTGATACATAGTTCTCAAATGGAACTTTGTACAGCCGCAGTTGTAGAGTCGGCAACTGTTTCTTGCCTGGAACTCTTCCAGCAAACAGCGCCACATCCAAGACAAAACATGTAAACTGACTGCGATATAAAATTATCCCTGTCTGTTTGGAAGCTAGCATCTTTGTAACACTTTACAACAAGCCCATCAACGCTTCCGTGAACCAGTAATGCTTCCTTAGTGCTTCTCAAGAACTTAAGGATATACAACCGCTGTCCAGTGACTTTCACCGGGATCAGATTGGCATTTGCTCGTGACACTCAGAGCATAAGCGACATTCGGTCGAGTACATAATATGGCATACAAGATAGAACCTATTGCCGAAGCACAAGGGATCTTACTCATCCGCTCTCTCTCCCTAGTCGTACTAGGACATTGACTCTTTGAGAGAGATATGCCATGTGACATGGGCAAGAAACCCTTATTGAAATCTTGCATGCTAAACTTCTTTAGCACCTTGTCAATATATGTACTCTGACTTAGCCCGAAAAGCCTTTTGGATCTATCTCTATAGATCTTTATACCTAACACTTAGGAAGCTTCTCCTAAGTCCTTCATTGAGAAATTCTTTCCTTACCTAGTCTTTGCAGATTTTAGTGTCGGAATATCATTCTCAATAAGTAGGATGTCGTCAACCTACAACAACATGAAGACAATAGTGCTCCCACTAACCTTCTAGTAAACACATGAAACATCTTTACTTTTAATGTAACCAAACTCTTTGATTACTTCACTAAAACGAAGATTCCAACTCCTAGAAGCTTGCTTCAATCCATAAATGGATCTCTGCAACTTGCTTACCTTATTAGCATTCTTTGGATCGACAAAACCTTCAGGTTGTGTCAAGTACACATCCTCCAAAATTCCCGTTAAAGAAAGCAGTTTTGACATCCATTTGTCATATCTTATATGATCATGGTATGCAGCTATAGCCAATAGAATCCGAATGGATTTAACCATGGCAACCGGTGAGAAAGTTTCATCATAGTCAATACCATGAACTTGCTTGAAACCTTTTGCAAGCAATTGCCCTTTAAAGGTAATCACATTACCATCCATGTCGGTCTTTCACAAAGACCCATTTGCACCCTATAGGTTTTACCCTTTCAGGTGGATCAAACAAGGTCCATACCTTGTTTTGATACATGGATTCCATTTCCGAATTCATAGCTTCAAGCCACTTCTTGGAGTAAAGACCCGTAATGGTTAGCTGATAGGAAGTGGGCTCATCCTTACTTATGAGCATCACATCACCGGTATGAGTCACGAGAAATCCATATCTCTCGGGCTCATGCCGAATCCTATCCGACCTACGCGGTCCATGTGTTACAGGAACAGGATTCTCGTCCACAACACTTTGTGGTTCCTGTTCTTGTTCCATCTCAGCCTCTTTATCTCGAATTTCTTCGAGTTCTATTATCCTCCCACTAATTCTTCTAGAAATAGACATTCTTTCTAGAAAAATAGCATTCCGAGCCACAAACACTTTGTGCTCTATGGGATTATAGAAACAATACCCTTTAAGGTATCATACAAAAGGCACTTGTCGGATTTAGGGTCGAGTTTATCTGATGCTTAACGTCTCACGTAAGCCTCACAACCCTAAATCCTCATAAAAGACAAATTGGGACGCTTCCCAATCCATATCTCATATGGTGTCTATCCAACCGATTAGATGGAACACGGTTAAGGTAAATGCAGCACTCAATAATGCATGTCCCTAAAAGGAAGAAGGAAGGTCAGCTTGACTCATCATAGAACGAACCATGTCTAACAAGGTTCTGTTCCTCCTTTCGGATACTCCATACCATGGAGGCATACCCGGTGGAGTAAGTTGTGATACTATACCATAACTCTTTAGATAGTCAAGAAAATCTCGGTCTAAGTATTCACCACCTCGATCTTATCGAAGCATCTTAATACTTTTCCGAGTTGATTTTGTACTTCATTCTTAAATTCTTTGAACTTTTCAAAGGATTCCGACTTGTGTCTCATTAGATACACTTAGCCGTATCTACTGATGTCATCAGTAAATGTAATGAAGTATTGAAAACCACCTCTAGCCTGTGTAGACATAGGTCCGCATACATCAGTATGTATTAGACCTAGCAAGTCCTAGGCTCTTCACCTTTACCCGTAAAGGAAGCCTTAGTCATTTTGCCTAATAAACATGACTCATATGTCTCATATGATTCAAAATCAAATGAGTCTAAAAATCCAACTTTATGGAGTTTAGGAATACGAGTCTCGTTTATATGGGCCAAACGACTATGCCAGAGATAGGTTTCACTAGAATCATGTAATCTAACCTTCTTCGTATTAATGTTATAGATAGGCGTTACTAGGTTTAGAACATACAAACTATCGTTTAAAATGCACCATCATAATCTATTTCATTGAAATAAATAGAACAACAATTGTTCTTTATTCTCAATAAAACTTTTCTTGTCCATACAAGACACAGAAATCAAATTCCTGCTTATGGTAGGTACATAATAGCAATTGTATAGTTCTAAAATCAAAATACTAGGTAAGAATAGATAGAAAATCCCTACGGCTAATGTAGCAATTCTTGCTCCAATACGGGGCGTAGGTCTATCTCATCCTTAGCCAATCTCCCACTCTTTCTCAGTTCCTACACATTTCCTCAAATGTGAGAACCACATCTGGTATCTAATACCCATGAGGCAGAGGTAGAGATATAAGCCTCTATAACAAAATACCTGAAGCGGAAGTCTCACTTCCCTTTTGCTTCTTTACCTCTTCAAGGTAAACAGGGCAGTTTCGTTTCTAATGGCCTGGTTTGTTGCAACGGAAACAATTTCCTACCTTTGCAACACCACCGTTGGGTTTCAGCACATGAGAACAAGAAGATGCACATGCACCAAACCTTTTGGTACATTTCTTCTTCTTCTCAAACTTTGCTTTACCCTTTCCTTCTCCAAGGAAACCAAGACCCTCAGGGCTCTTAATGTATCTAAACATCTTGAGCACATGAGGTCTAACAGGGTGATAACTCAGCCATTTTGCATTGGAACAATGCCTTAGAGGTCTCGTACCTCCCATGCCTTACTTGCTCTCCTCAGAGCATTATCAGGTGTTTGATCATATCGAACGCCCACATGTTCTCATCTTTCTTCTGAAGCTCAGAGTCCATGGCAATTAGGATAAGGCATGCAACATCCAATGCATCATCAACATGCTTTTCGCAAGCATCTACTTCTGCCCCTAGAAACATTAGGCGCCAATTCATTAAGAACAGGCCCTTCAAGGACATACAAATTTTTCTTGTTTGAAGACTATCCTCAAAATGTGATGCCACTCTAGGAAACTATTCCTATTCAGCTTGTCCTACTCAAGGACCAATCGCAATAATAAATGCTAGTGTTTTGTGCTATGGTAATTCTACAACATTGATCAACTCTCACAAATAATAGTCATGTATACAAATCATTTAATAAGGAATTCTATTAAACGTGCTCCTACTACATAAATCAAGACAATTATATAAGTAGGCCAAGATCCATATTTCACTACAACATAAGTCAGCTTTGGCTGATAAACTTATATCATAGCTATTTAGGTAGACAACTCTTTGTCAATTACATCTCTATGTAACTCTTGGATAGTTGAGTGAACAACACCTTGTCCAAGTCTATCTCATAGACATTGCTCAACCCTTGCCTCTAGGTCCTTAATCATATTAAGATAACCTAGCTAAGTCCACACTCACAATAAAATAGTCGAGATATTACAATCATCCACTCACATCTTCCTAGGATAAACAATGGCACCTTGCTTTGGCAAAAACCTACCAATTGTCGATCTTAGGCTTGATGAGTGCTTATCATGGAAGGCAACTAAGAACTTAATATTTTACATCAACATATAATTCCAACACATCACATGATTGTTCTTGATAAATCATACATTGATGTCATGTATAGTTTGGAAAACAAATACATGTGAATATCGATGTCTTGAGAATCTGATTCTCCCAACAACTTGGCAGCACTTAGTATTTTGGCCACATCCAGAGCTGTAGAGCTCGGATTTGTGCAAACATGGTGTCCCTGAAAAGCTAAGAAGTAGAGCTACAACTTTGCTGTTCAAGCCAAACACCAATTCTGCCTCCATCAGCCCCGAATTTGCTGTTCAAGTCACTGCTTCCCACAACATTGATGTGGGTATTCTAGGACATCGATGTCTTGTCATGAACATCGATGTCATTTGGCCTCTGGAACACAAGGACATCGATGTCCTATCATCAACATCGATGTCCTTGAGGCTCTGGAAGTCCAAACTATTTGGCAAAGCTCAAGAACATCGATGTTTGATACGGCAATAGCCCTAGAATCCACTAGTTCTACCTCCGTAACTATCTGTTCGTCCCGATCGTCAATCTCAATCAAACTCGCCGAGTAAGTCTCCTTCACCTTCTAATCTCTGCATCGGATTAGACAACAAAGAAGTACAAACACAACAAAGGGTTTTAGCAATTCTATTCTTTACCTCCTAGACTCAATTAAGGAATAGGCAACAAAGGGATTAGAATCACAAGGAATTGAATAAACGCCACAAGTAAGAACTTGATAAGTAAACTCAAACCCTAATATAAAATCAAGAGAATCCACTCTCAATTACAATTGAATCCACAATCAAAGAAAACCTCAATGGGTAATTTTATTATCAATAATCAACTCTGCCGAAAACAATAGAAAGACCCTCTACTTATACTAAATTCCTAACCCTAAAGTCGGCTAGTCCCAAATCCAAAGCAATTCGGATTTTGACTTAGTCTCCAAGTCTAACTCCTATTCTAACCCGAATTCTAACTAGGTTTTAAGTGAACCCAACATTGAATTTGGACTCAAGTAAACCCAAACAATATTAACCCAAATAACTAATATACTAAAAGCTCATGTTTAATCCCAACCAAAATTAACTAACACAAAGTAAACTAAATTTCGGCAAACTAAAATAAAAACCTTAGATATGTCGACAAGGGCCATAAAGGCTGGGGCTGTGTCGACTGATCCCCTTTGCTTCCTAGAAGTCGATTACTCCTCAATAGCAAGTAAGTTGATTGGCTTCGGCGTCAGCTCCTTTTCAGCCTTGGTCCTTGCGTGTTCATCAAGCTCCGTAGTGAACAAGAATGTGTCGTAAAAGCTGATTCCTAACTCTCCTTGAGTAAACCTTAGTAATTGGACCTCGAGGCAAAGTGATGGCTTCATTACTTGCATCATTCCCTCCCTACTGAGAAGGATTCGACCTCGAATCAGAATCTTCGGTGTCAAATGGCGTCAAGTCAGAAACATTGAATGTGGCACTAACGTCATACCCTCCAGGCAAGTCAATCTTGTACGCATTGTCACTTATGCGCTCCAAAACCTAAAACGGTTCATCACCTCTAGGATCCAGCTTTGATGTCCTTTGCTTAGGAAACCTCTCCTTCCGAAAGTGCACCCAAACCCAGTCACCGGGTTCAAATCGCACCAACCGGCGTCCCCTATTGTCTCGTTCCGCAACCTTGAGGTTCTTTGCTTCAATGTGTTGTCGTGCCTTCTCGTGAATGGATTTGATCTTATCTGCTCTTTGCTGCCCATCTAAATTAACAACATCTTTCAAAGCAATAGGCAGTAAATCCATAGGCGTTAGTGGGTTAAATCCATAAACAGTCTCAAAAGGCGAACAACTAGTAGAAGAATAAATGCTCCTTTTATATGCAAATTCAACCATAGGCAACCATTCTTCCCAAGTTTTCATATTCTTACCCACAACAGCACGTAATAAAGCTCCTAAAGTTCTATTCACAACTTCAGTTTGGCCATCAGTTTGAGGGTGACAAGTAGTAGAAAATAACAACTTGGTCCCTAATTTACTCCATAAAACACGCCAAAAGTGAGATAGAAATTTAGAGTCCCTATCCGAAACAATAGTCTTAGGAATGCCATGCAAACGAACCACATTCCTAAAGAACAAATCGGCAACATGCATAGCATCATCAGTTTTATGACAAGCAATAAAATGTGACATCTTGCTAAACCTGTCAACAACCACAAAGATACTATCACTTCCTTTCTTTGTCCTAGGCAATCCAAGAACAAAATCCATAGAAATATCAGTCCAAGGACAATCAGGAACAGGGAGAGGGGTGTACAAACCATGAGGTTGTACCTTACTCTTGGCTTGACGACATGGCAAACAACCTGCACAAACTTTCTCTACATCTTTCTTCATGTTAGGCCAATAAAAATGCTCTTGCAAGATGTATAAAGTCTTACCAATGCCAAAGTGTCCCATCAAACCTCCATCATGACACTCCCTAACAAGCAATTCTCGTGTTGAACATGCGGGTATGCAAAGCTTATTTTCACGAAATAACCAACCCTCATGGCGATAAAACTTATGAAACGCAGCATGTTCACACGCATCAAACACCATTGCAAAGTCAGAATCAGATTTATACAAATCCTTTATATGCTCAAATCCAATCAACCTAGAACTAAGTGATGTGACAAGAACATATCTTCTAGACAACGCATCAGCAACAGTGTTGTCTTTTCCTTGGTTGTATTTAACAACATAAGGGAAGGTCTCAATGAATTCAAGCCATTTAGCATGTCGCTTACCTAGCTTACCTTGGCCCTTTAGGTGCTTTAGGCTCTCATGATCCGTGTGGATCATAAACTCCTTCGGCCATAAATAATGTTGCCACGTTTGCAATGCCCTCACCAAGGCAAACAACTCTTTGTCGTAGGTGGAGTCATTGAGTTGTGCCCCCTTCAGTTTCTCGCTAAAATAAGCAATGGGGCGCTTTCCCTGCAACAAAACAGCACCAATTCCTATGCCAGAGGCATCACATTCAATCTCAAAAGTACTGTTAAAGTCAGGTAACCTCAATATAGGAGCAGAACAAAGTTTCTCCTTTAATTCCTCAAATGCCAATTTCTCTTTGTCCCCCCACCTAAAACCAACTTCCTTTTTAACAATCTCATTTAAAGGGGCGGCAATTGAGCTGAAATTTTTCACAAACCTCCTATAAAAACTAGCGAGTCCATGAAAAGAGCTCACCTCACTTACCGTCGTAGGAGTCGGCCACTCCTTGATTGCCTTCACTTTGTCTTGGTCAACTTCTATGTCTTTAGCACTCACAGCATAACCAAGAAAGATAACATGATCCATACAAAAAGTACACTTAGAAACCTTAGCATATAGTGGCGCCTCACGCAATACTTGCAATACCTGGCTAAGATGTCCAACATGCTCCTCAATACTCTTACTATAGATCAATATATCATCAAAGTAAACAACCACAAACTTTCCAATGAATGATCTCAGAACATGGTTCATTAATCGCATGAAAGTACTAGGTGCATTAGTTAAACCAAAAGGCATAACCAACCATTCATATAGTCCATGTTTCGTTTTAAAAGCGGTTTTCCATTCATCTCCAATTTTCATCCTAATTTGATGGTAACCACTCATAAGATCAATCTTTGAAAATACACAAGCACCATGCAATTCATCTAGCATATCATCCAATCTAGGAATAGGATGGCGATACTTTACCGTGATTTTGTTGACGGCGCGGCAATCAACACACATGCACCATGATCCATCCTTCTTTGTCACTAGAATAACCGGCACGGCACAAGGACTTAAACTTTCTCGGATGTGTCCCTTTTTCAGCAACTCATCAACTTGCCTTTGCAACTCTTTAGTCTCCTCCGGATTAGCCCTATAGGCTGGCCGATTTGGAATTTAAGCACCAGGGATGAAATCGATTTGATGCTCAATTCCTCTTATTGGAGGTAATTCTCTTGGCAACTCTTCAGGGAACACATCTCCAAATTCCTGCAAGACAGAAACAATAGAACTAGGCAAATTGGGATTAAGGTCAGTGTTAGATAAATAAGCACCCTTATATAAGAATACCAATAACTCTCGTTTGTTCTCACAAGCTTCCCTCAAATCCCTCGAATTTGCGTAAAAATTCTGTCTCTTTTTCCCCTCTTGTTTTCTCTCATAGGTGTCGACTTCACTCTTGTTTTTATCCTCTCCTTTTGTTGTCGACACCAAGGCATTCTTTTTACTCGAATTTGGCTTTCCTTTTGCATGACTCTCAGTCATCCTCTCATCCTCACTAGGCTTGGCCAATTCGGCTTGCTTCTCCTGCTTCCAAGCATCCATAGCTTTTTGCATATGCACCTGATCTTTATAAACCTCCGAGGGTGGTTATGGCGCAAGTACTATCGGCCTTTTACCCATGGTGAATGAATACCTATTGCTCCTTCCATCATGATGTGCTGTTCTAACATATTGCCATGGTCGTCCCAACAAAATATGACATGCTTGCATAGGTACTATATCACACAGAACTTGATCATTATAGGTGCCAATGGTAAATGAAATAAGTGCTTGGCCTGTTACCTTCAACTCGCCACTTTCATTCAACCATTGAAGCTTGTATGGTCTTAGATGCTTCTCCGTTTTCAGCCCCAACTTCTCTACTAGCATAGTACTGACGACATTAGTGCAACTCCCCCCATCAATGATAACACTACAAGGCTTGCCTTGCACCAAACACCTAGTGTGAAAGATGTTTTCCCTCTGCTCGATGCCATCTTCCTTTGGCTGAATATTGAGCAGCCTCTTCGTCAAAATTAAACATTGAGGGGCGTTCTCCGGGTTCACCTTGGACACATCTTCCAAATCTGGCATGTCGTCTAATGCAGGGTCGGCTTCATGGTGGAAGTCGGATACTTCCCTCTCATCGTCGGAGTAGAGCTCTCCATACTCCGTAGTAAGCATTATCCTCTTGTTAGGACATTGTGAGGCAATATGTCCCAACCCTTGACACTTGAAACACTTGATGTTCCTTGGTCTCTCCACCTTTAGCGGCGCATTAGGTGTCTTTGGCTCCTCTTTCACCTTCCATGGAAGCATCTTGGGTGTGTCTAAAGGAACTTTGCTTGAACTCCCCACATCCTTGGAGTACTTAGAATTCGCATTCCAAGAGCTATAGCTTGACGGCTTCGCATAGGTCTTCTTCTTTAGTTGCTTCTCGATCTTTGAAGCCAGTGCCACCATCTCTTCAATTTCCGCATAGTGCTGCAAATCAAGAAGTTGTGCAATGTCAGCATTCAAACCATAATGAAATCTCGATATAAGAGACTCCTCATCCTCTTCACGTCCCGCTTGATTTGTTGCCACCTCAAGCGCCTTCCAATATTCATCAACACTCTTGGTGCCTTGCTTGAGCGAATAAAAGCGATTCATTAGCTCTCTTTGGTGTGAAGCAGGCACAAATCTCTTCTTCATGATTCTCTTCATCTCGGCCCACGTCTCGATCTCATCTTCCCCATATCTCCGTCGATTGGAAACTAGTTTATGCCACCAAGATTTGGCATAATCCTTGAATACCACCACAACAAGCTTGATCTTCTTCTCGTCATTATATTGATGGCAATCAAATAAAGCTTCCATATCTTGTACCCAATCGAGATATGCATCCAGGTCATTGGTACCATGAAAAGTGGGGACATTCATCTTGATGTTTCCGAAGTCTCGATCAAATCGGTCTTGTCCCTCGGCCTTATTGTAGGCTGGCCGTTCTTGGTATCTAGGTCGGCATGCGCCTCCGCCTCTTCCTCCATCTCCACGCCCTCTTCCAATTGGCCTTTTAGGATCTACCTCGTCAAAGTGCTCCCCTTGATCAACTTCTTCCTCCAACCTAACATCTTGAACTCGCACCCTCTCTCGGTTGTTGTTGTTGTTTATGCTCTCGGTCAAGGTTTGCAAAGTTCTTTCTTGACGAGTTAGGCGAGCTTCCGCATCCTGTGCTTGCCGTTCCAACCTGGCAATAGTCTCGGCCAACGAGCTAGAAACCTTATTAATTTTGGCAGAGAGAATGTTGAAGAAATCCGTGAGGTGCGACATCACTACAGGCCGGTCTGAATCATATACGGAAGACATTGTGGAAGAATCCTGCAAGAAATTTTGTTAGCAGTAAAGCTCCTCACGTGTGTCTCTCGTGTTTAAGCACTCTTGGCAATGGATGTAATCACTCAGCCTTTTACCACTCTTGATTCTGCTTCAATTTTATACGTTAGGTTCAAATAAACACAATCAAGCAACCAACCAGCAGCAATTAATTCAAGGAGTCAAAGAAACCTAAAGAAAGAAAGATAAGATATCAATTCTAGAGGCAAAATTTCGACACCAAGAAAGAAAAGATTGATCACACACAAGAACAAGAATAAGTATGTGAAAGATTATTTGCACAATTGAGCAATTACGAAACAACAATCACCCAACACAATAAAAAGCTCAAATCTAACTCAACAAAGAAATAATCCGGCAGAAATCTTCCCTGCAGAAATCGATTCCAAATAGCAAATAATCCAACTTCTCCTTGTTTTTAATCAATCAATCAATCAACCAATAAAATTTTCCTGCAAGAAACACTTGATAATCTTGCAATTCAAGGCCACAATTCCAACAAGTCGATTTTCAACTTTTTTTTTTGTTTTTTGTGAACAGTGCCGATGAATAGCACCGATGAACAGTAACGGTGAACAGTAACGATGAACAGTGCTCGACACCTTTTTTTTTAAAAAAAATAAATCGACAACAGAATTGAAAAGGCCACGAACGAAATTAAAAACACAAACACAAAAGGATATGATTGATTGAAACCTTCGCTCCGCTACCAAAAGATGATACGGCAACAACCCTAGAATCCACTAGTTCCACCTCCGTAACTATCTGTTCGTCCCGATCGTCAATCTCAATCAAACTCGCCGAGTAAGTCTCCTTCACCTTCTAATCTTTGCACCGGATTAGACAACAAAGAAGTACAAACACAACAAAGGGTTTTAGCAATTCTATTCTTTACCTCCTAGACTCAATTAAGGAATAGGCAACAAAGGGATTAGAATCACAAGGAATTGAATAAACGCCACAAGTAAAAACTTGATAAGTAAACTCAAACCCTAATATAAAATCAAGAGAATCCACTCTCAATTACGATTGAATCCACAATCAAAGAAAACCTCAATGGGCAATTTTATTATCAATAATCAACTCTGCCGAAAACAATAGAAAGACCCTCTACTTATACTAAATTCCTAACCCTAAAGTCGGCTAGTCCCAAATCCAAAGCAATTCGGATTTTGACTTAGTCTCCAATTCTAACTCCTATTCTAACCCGAATTCTAACTAGGTTTTAAGTGAACCCAATATTGAATTTGGACTCAAGTAAACCCAAACAATATTAACCCAAATAACTAAAATACTAAAAGCCCATGTTTAATCCCGACCGAAATTAACTAACACAAAGTAAACTAAATTTCGGCAAACTAAAATAAAAACCTTAGATATGTCGACAAGGGCCATAAAGGCTGAGGCTGTGTCGACTGATCCCCTTTGTTTCCTAGAACTCGATTACTCCTCAATAGCAAGTAAGTTGATTGGCTTCGGCGTCAGCTCCTTTTCAGCCTTGGTCCTTGCGTGTTCATCAAGCTCCGTAGTGATCAAGGCTTGAATGTGTCGTAAAAGCTGATTCCTAACTCTCCTTGAGTAAACCTTAGTAATTGGACCTCGAGGAAAAGTGATAGCTTCATTACTTGCATCAATGTTCAACTCTTGGACATCGATGTGGGAAAGTTCCGAAGGTCCAAAAACTTGGCAGTAGCATTTTAACATCGATGTCTAACCTTTAAACATCGATGTTTGAGACTTTTGAACACAAGGACATCGATGTTGTAATGTCAACATCGATGTTATTTGGTCTCTGGAATCTCAAACAAATCTCACAAGGCTTGGACATCGATGTTCAACTCTTGAACATCGATGTTCATGTGAATCTGTCAAGGCCAACCTACATAGGACATCAATGTTCATCTCATGAACATCGATGTTCAATGTTCTCTGCCAAGGCCAGACTACACAAAACATCGATGTTCATCTGATGAACATCGATGTCCAGTGGTCTCGACCAAGGCAAATATAGTGTGAACATCGATGTTCATCTTGTGAACATCGATGTTATGGCCCTGCTGCACTAGAACGACAATCGTTCCTTACGCAAACCGACAATCGATTTTCGTTTTGTCGAACCCCTTCGACTTACTGCCAATAATTCCTTGATTGATATCACATACCAATCAAGTTCATGTTGTCAAAACACTTTTGACACATCCAACAAAAATATATATATATCACATATATAATTGAAATCAACATATAATGATCATGCTACATCACATATAACATATCATATATATATGCATGAACATATCAACATATGCACATAAATCCGGTTTAGAGCTTCACAAGAGGCTCCGCTACCACTATAAGTTTCCCTAGAGCTATTATGACATTCATAATATGCACAACAAGCAGCGGAAACAAGGGAAACAAACCAAGAACCAAGTGAAGCATGCAAAACCGAATAACAATTTTTACATACCTTATGTGGTTGAGATCTTTCACTCAACTGAAGTATGGAATCAGAAAGAGCAAGACAAAGGCCTGGCTCCTCTACGGTATCCACACGAACCGTGATCGACTTGGAATCGTCACACGAATCAAGCCTTGAGCTCCCCCGGACTGATGTGCTAGCAACAAGAAACCGGAAGCTAAGTGTTTTGGGTGTTTTTCTTCCTTCTTTCACCAAGAAGAAGAAGAGAGCAAGAGGAGTGTTTCTTGAGCTCTGAAAATGTGCAAAGAAAGGGGAGGGAGCAGCAAAATGATCTGATCACTAAGCAACACTAACCCCTCAATTAGTGCATAAGTAAATGGCTAACACTAATGGCCCATGATAATGACACTTCATTATCATGTCCACCATTAGCCATAAGCAGACAACACACTCCCAAAGCACTAAGTTTGACCCAATAATTCTGGTAATTAGTGAGCCAAAACGATTCTGGTTTAACCACGGTCCAATCACGGTCCAACCACGGTTCAACCACCTGCTCGAATCAACGGTTCTATGTGTGTGACCCTGTAGGCACTTGTAACATCCGACAATAATTGTAAAATTCTCATTTTACAATTATAAGCAAAGAGGGGCGTCTAGCAACACATCATTGCTACCCGAACGACAAGATCAGTACTGATTCTCTATGCCTCGGAACATGTCATCATCCCTTCGTCCCATTATCTAGACTAAACCGAGACACGGAATATGTCAATCTCGTATATGTTTAACCTATGTTTCTTGATCCCCGAGTTAACTGTATAAAACGGATACCCGTGATATCACCATATCACCTAATCCGAGCATGGCCATGCATTTAACAGTTCAACTCTATCAAGAAACCATCCGATAATATACCCGTTATATGGGTCGGACGAATCCCCTCTTGATCAATCAAAACCCACTACATAATCATCATATACCCAATGAT
>JAKUCV010006087.1:0-11411 GCA_028386065.3 Turnera subulata
TCAACTACAAGTACACCGGCATCAAACAGCAACAACCACAATACACAGAGCAAGACATCATCAGACTACAGTCCATCACTTGTCATCACTTACATTATTATCTTTGTTATTAAATTTATTTAACTTATTAGGGCCCTCTACTGTGTGCGTCGAGCTCGGTCCCGTCTGATCAGACAACCAGGCATAAGCCCAAATAAACTAGGCACGAAGCCCGAACATATCCAGAGAGAGAGAGAGACAGACAGAAAAAGGGAGGTAGAAAGGGGGAGGTAGAAGGAGGGAGGTAGAACCGGCCATCACAGGCCCACATGCAAACCCGCATGCCATCCCGAGGGGTATTACTTCCCGCTCGAACCAACCGGTCAACAGCCCCACAGTAGAATTATAATAGTGTTTTATTCACAATTATCCTTTAAGAATTGTACCATTCGTTATTTCAAACATGGTTGTGTGGATTTAACATCTTAATCACAAATCCGGGCCTCCAGCCCACAACCCACCACACAAACCACAAAACCATATATCATGTTATTAACACACAAAACAACTCATGCACGATAGGCATATTACATCACACTGGTACACAGTTCACAAATCATGCACACTTCATCAGAGATATCACGAACATAGTACACTGGCGGATAGCAACATCAGCACATCAAACAAGTATGCGTACAGCATTCAAGACCAACAATTAATACCACTTTATACATCAAGACAGTTAACCGAGCATTGTAGGCAGTAATGCATACAAAGGTTTATAAGTCCTCACCTGAAACGTGAGAGTCACTTGGAAAACCAACACATATTCAGCTACTCCGTATGTATATCCATTGCCTAAACAAATAGACACATGTATCATGCATAGCATACACCAATAGATCATGGGATACAAGCATGCTAGGCATTAAGGAATTTATCCTGTTAAGTAACATAAAAGATTGGGGCTATGACCCATTAATTTAATTAAGGAAACTCATTTGTAAACAGAGCTAGACCTTAATACAATATACCAGAGAGTTTCAATTCGGCTTGTATGACAATCCAAAAATCATTTTATCTTCAAGCTTGACCTTAGATCTAGCAAGGGCTTTCAATCCACGACTTCCAAGGCCAAGTTTATTATTATGTTAAAGCCTACATATTGTATTAAACTGATAACCACATTAACCAAGAATTAATCATGTTTAAGTCCTCAAACAAGGCTGTCACTACCTCACTTAGACGTATGGATGCTTATAGTTGTCCAACAACCCCTTGATAAATTCCAACACAACACCCAGACAAAAGATCCAACCCAATTTAATATTATACATATCAGACCAAACGCCAAAAGGTCTTAATTATCAGTGGTTAAAACTAAGATTTAATAAAGCTCATTAGAAAACCCAGAACCACTTAGAAATTAATCTACCAATTTAGTTTATATAATGTACCACAAATGCTAGTACACCAAGCTACTTATAAACCAATTACACATAATAGCCAACTGTCAATTAGATTCCCAGCCACCGCATGCACACAACAACTCGCAATCACAAATTAATATATGTATTTATAAACTAGCAATTTTGTAAAGCGAGGTTAGATTGCCTCCACTAGCATTAACCACACAAGCGGCCAATACGAAAACACCATTATTAACCGCATCTTAATTGGGAGAAAGCAGAGAAACGATTTATGTTTGTTGGAGCCTTACTGGAAATTAAATAGAACTGCCCGGAATAGATAGCACGCTGACCAGCAACACGCGAAACCACCACCTTCAACGAACGACACAACCACGACACGCAGCCAACCTGCTGCCATGAGCACATCCAACTCGCCACCACCGAGAGCCAAACCGCCAAAAACCCAACAACACACACCAACCCGAATCAGACCAACATCTGATTAAAACACAACTGCAGAAAATTGAAGAAGACGGAGAAGGGGAAAAAGAGTCACGGCTTACCAACGGACGACGGCGGCGACCGACGAACACGCCAAGACAGCGTCACCCACCACAGACCATTCTCCTCGGCCGATAACATCCATCAAAACAACAGCTCAGTAGAAATCCCAAAGAGTGAAGACAAACCCTCCCGAGTCTGCAACCTCACTCCAAGCAACATGGAGCCCAACCACCACCGTCCAACAACTGCCACACACGCAAGTTCTGGCTACAATGACTCAAACCCAGTCGTCCCAAAGCCGAGCCCCACGACCCGCCACCGGAAGCCCAACAACAACCAACGACACAAGCCCGAACACCCCGAACACCACACCGAGAAGAACCAAACGACCACCTGCAGATTTGTCACCACCGGACAACACCAGCAACCAACGCAGCCTACAGTGCAAGAACAGCAACGCAGCACACACACCCGACCGGCCACCGCAAACGACCCAGAACCGCAACGACGGTGGCGACTCCTCGCCGTGAACTGGTACCCGATCACCTACACTGCTGCCTATCAAACGTAGCCAACTCGACCAAGCGGCGGCGGCAACAATCTCTTCCCGACGGCGGCGCCCTCGCTTGGTGAGCAGGACGGCAGCGCGAGGAGAAGAGGAAGGAAGAGATGAGGGAGAAGGTGAAGGGGAAGAGGAGAAAAGAGAAGAAAAGAAGGAAGAAGAGGGAGAGGGAGAGGAACTAAGGGAGAGAGAAGGCTGAAGGGGCGGCGGCGGCTTCAAAAGAAAAGGGTGAGAAAAGTGAAAAAGAAAAGAGAAGAAGAGAAAGGAGATGGGTTAGGGCTTGACCAGCCCGAGCTCAAAACGACGCCGTTTTGAGCTTGGGCGTGGTCAACCCGCCCTAGGTCATTTTTTTTTTTGTAAGCCTCCAAAACGACGTAGTTTTACTTAAACTACATCCAAATTTAATTCCCAACTCCGAAACTCGATTAAACTCCAACGAAAGCCAAACCCATCATACCATCGACTTAATTCCCTTATAACCAAGGTAAAATAATTTATTACCTTGTCCACAAATCCAGAAATTCCTCAAAGGCAAAATTGGAATAAAAATTTCGAAAAAATCCGAAAAATCAAATTACGAAAATTTGGGGCGTTACATCGTATCCAGCCACCACATCCCTAGCCGGTCTACCAGTCGGCACCACCCCACCTCCACTACCGCAGGCACCCCAGTTCTACACCCAGCGTTGCCTCACCTCCTTCCTCGTTCCAGCAGCACAAACTGACAGATCCACCAACACCTGCCTCCATTGGCTGCTGCAAGCCCTCCCCAGTCCCGTGGTCTCCTTGCCGCTGCTCACCACCATGCTCCAACAGTGCTGCTCCACCGCGTTCATCCACCTCATCTCCACGGGTGCCCCCTGACTCCACCAATCGATCGCCTCGCCGTCACACCTCACCACCAGAAGCTTCAGCTCCAGTCGGCATTACCATTGGTGTTTGTGCCTCCTCCATCGGTCGTCACAGCGGCTTCTTCGCCTTTCCTCCTCCCAGGCATCGGCCGGTTTATTCGCACTGAAGTCCACCACCGAACCCTGAGCCTCATGCTTCAATATCCTCTCGAACTCGGGTCGTAAATTCCAAGGCAACGCCACGCTACCACTGTACCTAACTTGGTGGACTTGGTCAGTGACGATCCCGAGCCTATCGCCTCCACTGGTCGTATGTCTCCACCCTGCCGCCAGCGGGCCATCACCATGGGCGACTCGGCCTCATCCCTAGCGTGGTTTTGCCAAGCAGCCCCGCTCACACCCGCTCCTTCGCTGATCGGAAGCAATCACCTCCCAAGCATGTACGCACCACCAAGACAGGTACACCCTCTCCATTCCCTCCAAATTTTGCACCAATTTTTCACAATGCCATACAAACCAGAAAATTCCATACATTGTGCAAGAGACATGTCCTTAAAACTCGTTACCTAAATGATTCTGTGCTCAACATTCTCCAAATTAAATTTGAAGTGCATCAATTCCTCTCTAACATTGGTTGGGTTCGGTTTGCCTCCCTCAGATATCCTACATTTTGTGAGCTGACTTGTGAATTCTATGCTAGTTTCTATCTAAGGTTAGAGGTTCATGATGGTGCTGATTTGGGGAAGATTAGTTTCAGATTAGGTGAAACAGAATACAAATTGACTTTGCCTTTCTTTAATCAAATTTTTGGGTTTGCTGATGTTGATGTGAGATTTTTCCCTGCTGATTTTGATGACAATGCTGTGTGGGCATAATTATCTAATTGTCCTAAACCATTTAACTCTAGTTCCTCTAAAGCCTCCACATTCGAAAACCCGGCCCTTTGGTACATCCACAGATTTATCTCTAGCACTTTTGTGGCTCGGGCTTCTTCTTGTGGGGTAGTATATCGTGAGGAGCTTTTATTCCTTCATTGTATGACCATAGGGATTAGGGTAAATATAGGCTGCTTTCACTTGCCTAAGGTTTAAATCTACTGCTAGTTTATCCATACCGAAAATAGGGGGAGGGGGTCTGATTTCTGCAGTTGCTTTTTATTATAATTATGACCTTTGTCGATACTCTGTTGTTCCCGGTTCCACTACACTAGGAATGGGCACAATGGTTAAAATGCAATTGCACGATGAAAACACACACGGAGGGGTTGCACACATTTTTTCTATGCAGGGTGGTGCACGTACAGCTGTTGCCGATTCAGTGCTGGAACCGAGCCCGACGACGCCTTCCCTTCCAATTTCCGAGAGTGCCTTGGAGTCCCTTAAGCGGTTGCCGAAGTTGTTTGACAATTTTCGGAGCTTGGCCTCTCGCCAGGCGTGTGCTGATGAGCAGCATACTTCCTCATAGGTTTCCTGCCAGATGTTCGAGAATGACATTCACGAGATTTTGCAGAGGCTTGGTCCTTTCCCTCACCAAATCCGAGACGCCCTTGGAGTTTGACGCTGCTGTGTTGGTTATTTTCCATTATGTCATGTTTTTCTTTCAAACCTTTACGTCCGCAAGTTTATTTTGCTGATAACTTTAGTTGCCCCTACTTTGTTTTTATGTAGTGAGGACATTGCTAATTTTAAGTTTGGGGTGCCTGTAATTCGTTTATTTAGTTTAGTTGCGTTTTCAGCTTTCCTTCACTTAAGAATAATACTACGTATTCTTTGCTTTATTTTCATTTTATGCATGAATGAATCTTGCTTTCAGGTCATGTTTTGTCTAAATCTCAGATTTCTTTTGTCTGAATAAAGTTTTTTGCGAGTCACAGATGAACCCATTGGGCTAAATTGGGCCCAATCCGACATAAATATAGGTATTTCTCCGCGTTTTCATGATTGCATCTCGTGTGTCCGTTTGCACGAATATTTGGGACAAGTTCCCAATTGGCCGAGTCACACTTGTTGCACAAATTTTTCCGATTGGTTCAATTCGCTACTAACATCTTGGCTTTGCTTATTTTATTTATTAAACACATTTGGCATAAAATTTTGCATCTTAAAACAGGTCCACAACCCGATCAAAGCGAAATTTTTACAAGGATAGTTTTCAGGGAGAGGATTAAGGCATTCTTTTGCATAGCCCATACTAACCACATAGCCTACCCACGTATATACTTTCACCCTCACAAACCACTTCGGGCCTTTTTCTGATAGCCATTTTTCGTTGATAAACCACATTCACCACCTGTANATGGCGAGCCAAGATGAAACCACCTAAGATTTTGGCCAAGATCATCATGAATATAGTCCAAAATTTTGGTGGACTAAATTTGGTGGCCGAAAGATGATGGTGAAGAGGAAAGAAGAAAGAAGTAGAAAAAGCCCAGCCTTGGAAGAAGCCTTCACGTGGAAAGCACCCGTCCATGTGACTTTTTGCTAGTTGATGTCATTCAAGGAGGATTTTGTCCAGAAGCATGCGGCTTCATCTACATGAAGCTAGGCACGTTGCATGAAGCATGGAAGGAAAGAGGTGGCTTTGTTAGCTGTTTTTTAGCGCAAGAAGTGGTCTTCCACTTCTTATTTTGGGCGCAAAAGAAATGAGCCACACATGCTCCACTTTTGGCTCCACCTGAAGACATTTTTCAGCCACATGATGGTCCCCCCTTCACTATATAAGGACTTGCATGTGAAGACAAACCATCAAGCTCTACATCAATTCCTTCATTCGGCAAAAGACAAAAAAAATAGTTTAGAAGCTTGTACTCTTTTTTGTTATTATCCTGTAAACTTTAGCAATTTTAGCTTTGGTTTTTTTGGGAGCATTTAGCTTGGCGATTCTCACACCTATTTGTTCAAGGTTGGTTTTATTTTCTTGCAATTTATTCTCTTACCTTGAATTAAATATGATGTATTATTTTCAACTGTTTGTTGTTTCCTTTAAAGTTATGTCTTGTTAAAATTTTTGTCTAGGATTAGGAAATGAACTTGTTAATTATTTCCATGCTCATTTAATTAAGTTTTATTTTATGAATTTACTCTTCTTTAATTCGGTTTATGAAACTTCACTATGTTAATTGACTGGCCATCCTTTAGCATAAATCCACAATAGGAAAACATTAAGTGACAGCGTCGTTTACCTATAAAAAACATAAACCGGGCTTTAAGAAACCGACCTCGAGGAAGCGTGCTTTTTATTGGAGATTTAGTATGTAAATTTCTTAATGCTCCTAGTTTATTTTAGCACTGGCAAATGGATAGTGGAAATAAATTAGGAAGGGATTTTAGGGCACTACGAGAATAGGCTATCGGTCTAGCTTAGAATTATAGGTTCTTTTTAAAAAGTTTATTTTCAGATTATAATACCTAGATTATTCATAGGCTAGCTATGTGGTGAAAAATATGGTTTGCTTATGCGGAGTTTAATTGCATAGAAATGTTGGCAACGAATTCCCTGAAGTCCTAGATATTTAATATTATTGATTTTAATTGTTTGTATTTGCTTTAGTTTTCTGATCTAAATCATCAAACTCATCACTTTTATTTATTCTCTAGATATTCATAAATTGCTCGGTAAAGTAGTATTTAGCAAAGATCCCTGTGAGACGACCTTGTGTGCTACAACAACTCTGTATACTTGCAGGAAGCTATCAGAAGTCCTTCTAACAGGTCTTGAACTTGTGAAAGGGATGGGAGCAACTTCGGTGAGAATTTTTAGCGATTCTCAACTCATAGTCGAGCAGATAAAGGGTAATTATGAGGTGAAAAATGAAGTCATGAGGAAGTACTTGGAAAAAATTGATGAGGTCCGGTCTGGGTTGGTCAATTTGGAGGTCATCAAGATCCTTCGATCAAAAACTCAAAAAGCAGACCTCCTTGCTAAAATGGGGATGTCCAGTACAACATCTACAAAGACCATCAAAGTAGTACTAGAGTATCCCTCCATTGGAAGGGGAGATGTTCTCCCCATACTTATAGGAAATTCCTGGAACAACTCAATCAAGAAGTACATCTCGGAGGGGATCTTACCATCCGATCCCATTGAAGCTCGCAAAACAGTGAAAATGGCAGCATGGTATACCGTTTAGTTGGGAGAGCTGTATAAAAGATCTGTAATAGGAGTTTTGCTAAAATGCCTACCCCCAGAAGGTGCCAAACTAGTGATTGAAGAAATACACCAAGGCGCGTGTGGTAACCACCCTGGATACCAAACAAGTGGTATACTAGATTATGAGGCAAGGGTACTACTCGCCGACCATATGGAAGGATGTAAGGGAATACGTTAGGAGCTGTGAAAAATGCCAACTACATGTTAATATTCCACTTCAACTTGCAAGTCTTCTAAGAACCTCAACAGCTCCTTGCCTGCTCACTCAGTACGGAATCGACATACTTTGACCTTTCCCTATAGCTAGTGGGCACAGGAAATACGTGATCATGGCAATACCGTTCTAGAGTTCGTTAACATCATTTTTTGCTGCCGGATACCCAAGATTTTTGTGAGCAATAAAGGAAAGCAGTTTGTCAGCATGCAATTCACAGAGTTCGCCGAAGGGCTCAGAATAGGTATTTGTTTTTCATCTGTTGCCCATCCCTAGACACATGGACTAGTGGAGAAAACAAAACGTACAATAAAAAAGGCTCTGCAAAAAAAGAGATAGAAGAAAAACAAGGGAAAGGGCTGGATTTTCTACCCCAGGACCACTATCAATGCAGCCACAGGAGCCACTCCTTTTTGTCTAATATATGGGACATAAGTTGTCGTTCCATCTAAGGTAATTGAGAAAAGTCTAAGGATTCGCATTTTTGAGGAAGAAAGGAATTGGCCAAGGTTTTAGACACTAGGGAGGAGGACAGAGAAGAAGCCACGGTGAGGGTACTAGCCTATCAACGAAGAATTGCGAGATACTGTAACAAGAAACTTGGACCTCAACCCGTCCAAGCCGGGGACCTAGTCTTGCAAAAAATGGAGGCATCACGTTATGAGTGGAACAAACTAAGACCAAATTGGGAATGTCCTTACCGGGTAGAAGAAGAAAAATGCACGGGCGCTTATTTGTTGAGAAATCCCAAAACCAGAAATTTGCTCCCCCACACCTGCAACTTGGCTCAATTACCTCAAATGGAACAATAGCTTATGTCCTATTGCAGAAACTAGAATGAAAAGAAATATCTATTTTTAGAATTAAAATTGTTGGAAAAAAGAAAATAATAAAGTAAAAGAAAAAGAAAAATAATAAGAAAATGTTTAGTTCGGGTTGGATTTCGGTTAGGCTTTGGGTGTCCACCGGATTTCGGGTCGGTTGGGTGAAAAAACTGATACGTCATTGATTTTAGGGGTAAAACGGTCAAAATAACCAAATTAGGCCAATCGAAGTTAATTGAGGGACGAAATGTGACCAAATTGTAACACAGGTATGAATTGTGATAATCAAGAGCAACACAGGTACCAAAAAAATATTAGTCCAAAGAATTTCTATCAGTGAGTAGGCCAAGGAACTCTGACTATCAAATCCGGGTACCGGTTTTTCACGTTGATCAACTTTTTCCTTTTGTTTATGTTGCAAGTCAATTTTCTAGTTTCATTGCAAAATAGAAGGGTTTTTTGAGGAGTCCCTATGTTATATAAATTCCGTGCGTTACAAAATAAAGCTCAATAGTACGTTGCTTTTTCCACACAAAGAAATTTGTTATGAAAAAAATTAAATAAGGTCCTAATACTAGAGTGCCAAAAAGGACCAAAATATTAGAACTCATGCTTCATTGTTTTATTTCAGGGTTTTGATAATGACAAACCTTGGCTCAATTGATGACATGACTTGAAGCAAAAAGAAATCAAGAAAAGAACAAGTGCTCAACCACATGTGATCAAGTATTGAAAAGAACAAGTGCTAGAGACAATGTGATCAAGAGTTGACATACAAGAAGAGCAAGAAAGAGTTAGGACCCTATTGTACAAGGATAAACTCTTAACTTCTCCTAGATATTGGCTCAAACCAAAAATCATTTTCCGCATGCATCTTCATAAATCATGTAAGTCATAAAACTGGTTTTTGAGTCCTAAACATCAATGTTCTTTTGTCCAACATCGATGTTATTTCCATCAAAAAAATCAAGAAAATTGCCGTAGACATAAAACATCGATGTTATGTCAAGAACATCGATGTTGTGCCTTAACAACATTGATGTTGCATCAAGTCGACTTTTAATCTTTTTGGTAGTAGCTCTAACACATCGATGTTGGATTGTAAAACATTGATGTTCTTGTGACCGTTGGTCAAAACATCGATGTTTACAATCCAACATCGATGTTCATATAAATTGTCTTTCATATATGTTTTTGCGAGGCACAAAAACATCGATGTTTGGTTGTTCAACATCGATGTTGTCTCTTAAAACATCGATGTTGACAATGCAAACATCGATGTTTTAGTTACCGTTGGCTCAATTATTCAAATCCAACAGACAAACATCGATGTTGTGTGACAAAACATCGATGTTGTGCCGTTGGAATTAAACATTTTTTTTCAGACAAGCATGCTAACTTTTCTTAAAGTATATAGAACTTGTTCCTAACGAATATATGCATGTTTTGAGCTATAAATAGAGGCCTTAAACCTCTCTTTAAGAAATAAATCAACTCTCTACATTCAAGTATTCATCTCATACATTCAAATCAATTTCTATTGAGCCAATATCCTTTGAGGATTGAGGGTTGCCTTTTAGAGCTTTACTTGTATACTCATATCTGCTCTTTGAGAGAGTTTTTTGTTTAAGTGATTGAATTGTGTATTCATACACCTTAAGGGAGGTTAGTTCCCTTGTTGAGATTCATAGGGAGAGGGTATATCTTCCTGTGTGAGAAGTCTTAAAGTGAGGTATCTTCAAGCAAGAGTGCTGAGGTTCATGTGACTTGAACTCTCAGGTTTAGGATTCTTGTGACTAGAATTCCTAGGTTGTAACGGTTTGTTAAGCATTCGTAAGCTTAACACTAGATAGTGAAATCTTCAAATGAGACTTGAAGGACTGGATTAGCCACAAGTTAGTTGTGTGTGAACCAGTATAAAAATCCTTGTGTCCTTCAATCTTTCAATTCTGCAATTATTTCCTGCTTATTTTGTTTTAATCCGAAAAACGCTATTCACCCCCCCTCTAGCGTAGGGATATTGTTCCAACAATTGGTAGCGGAGCCTAACTCTCTGAAAGACATAATCATTTGAGAGGAAATTTTCTATGGCTTCTTCAAGTTATTTGTATGCAGGAATCACTGAAGGACAATCCACTACCCGTGCACCGTTCTTTGACGGGACAAATTACGCATATTGGAAGGAAATGATGAGAATTTTCATCCAAGCCAATAATTTTGCAGCTTGGCTGGTGATAAAGAATGGTGTTCAAGTTCCAACAAGGACGGAAGCAGGGTACAACGAAGATGACATCCAGAGAATCGAAAACCACTCCAAGGCGATACACATGCTCCAATGTGCGGTCAATCCGAATGACTATCAAATAATTTCGCGCTGCGCAACAGCCAAGGAGATGTGGAAAATGCTGGGAATCATCTCTGAAGAAATCGACAACAACCAAGATGAGATTGTCAACCTCTGTTTCATGGCAAAGGAAGAATCTCCAGAAGAGGTAAGTACTTCCTATTCGAGTGATGATTATACATTTGAAGAGCTGCAAGATGCATTTAGTGAACTGTATAGTAAATTCATTTCTGTCTCAAATGTTAATAAGAACTTAAAGAAACAGAACAAGATCTTAGAAAATAATATAGAATTATTATCACATGATAAGGATAAGTTATCAAGTGAAATTGATAAGCTTGAAAAGGAAAAGCATGCTCTTAGTATGTCTTGGAATGAACTTAATGAGAAGATTTCCTCTAATGTATGTGCTTGTGTTGAATTGAGAAAAGAGAATGAATCTCTTAAGTATCAAGTTGATGACTTGAAGAAAACATTAGAGAAATTTACAAATGGTAGAGATAGTCTTAATCTTCTCCTAGGACAACAAAGAAGTCCAACACAAAAAGAAGGATTAGGTGCATCTCATATGA
>JAKUCV010006088.1:12214-32117 GCA_028386065.3 Turnera subulata
GAGAATAACCTGTAGAAGAATGAATGCTCCTATTATAAGCAAACTCAATCAATGGCAAACAATCTTCCCAAGTTTTCAAGTTTTTGCCCACGACAGCACGCAATAAAGATCCTAAAGTTCTATTAACCACTTCCGTTTGACCATCAGTTTGAGGATGACAAGCAGTAGAAAACAACAACTTGGTCCCTAACCTACTCCACAAAACTCGCCAAAAGTGACTCAAGAACTTAGTATCCCTATCAGAAACAATTGTCCTAGGAATGCCATGCAAACGAACTACAACCCTAAAGAACAAGTCAGCAACATGTGAAGCATCATCAGTTTTATGACAAGCAATAAAATGTGCCATTTTACTAAACCTATCAACAACAACAAAGATGCTATCACGACCCTTCCTGGTCCTAGGCAAACCAACCACAAAATCCATAGATAAATCAGTCCAAGGAACATCAGGAACAGGTAAAGGAGTGTACAACCCATGAGGTTGCACCCTAGATTTGGCATGCCGACATGTGACACACCCATTACAAACCTGCTCAACATTCTTCTTCATATTAGGCCAATAAAAGTGTTCCTGCAGAATGTCAAGGGTTTTAGCAATACCAAAGTGACCCATCAAGCCACCATCATGAGATTCCCTAACCAAAAGCTCACGCATAGAACAAGCAGGAATGCAAAGTTTATTCTCACGAAATAGATATCCATTATCCCTATAAAACTTTTGAAAGCCAGATTGTTCACATGCTTCATACACATTAGCAAAGTCAGGATCAGACTTATTAATATACTCGAATCCAATCAACTTAGAACTAAGAGAAGAGATTAGAGCATACGTTCTTGATAACGCATCGACAACCACGTTATCCTTACCTTGCTTATAGCGCACCACATAAGGGAATGTCTCAATGAATTCCAGCCACTTGGCATGCCTCTTATTCAGCTTACCTTGCCCTTTCAAATACTTCAGGCTTTCATGATCAGTGTGGATCACGAATTCCTTAGGCCACAGGTAATGCTGCCATGTTTGTAGTGCTCTCACCAATGCATAAAGCTCCTTGTCATAGGTAGAGTAATTGAGTTGAGCTCCCTTCAGCTTCTCACTAAAGTAAGCAATAGGTTTCTTTTCCTGCAAAAGAACAGCACCTATGCCTATACCAGAGGCATCACACTCAATCTCAAAGGTAGAATCAAAGTTAGGCAATTTAAGAATAGGAGCAGAACATAATTTCTCTTTCAAAGTTGCAAACGCCTGCGCCTGTGCATTACCCCACTTAAATCCAACTTCCTTTTTGACAATATCATTCAATGGTCCAGCAATGGTACTAAAATCTTTCACAAACCTTCTATAAAAACTAGCAAGTCCATGAAAAGATCTTACCTCAGAGATAGTAGTAGGCGTGGGCCACTCCTTAATGGCTTTCACCTTCTCTTGGTCAACTTCTATCCCATTAGCACTAACAACATAACCAAGAAAGACAACACGATCCATGCAGAATGTACACTTCTTAAGCTTAGCAAACAACTTTTCAGCCCTAAGTGCATCCAATACTAGCCTAAGATGCTCCATATGCTCATCAACATTCTTGCTATAGATCAGAATATCATCAAAGTACACAACAACAAACTTCCCAATGAAATGGCGCAAGACATGATTCATTAAACGCATAAAAGTACTAGGTGCATTAGTTAACCCAAAAGGCATTACCAACCATTCATACAACCCATACTTAGTTTTAAATGCAGTCTTCCATTCATCTCCAATTTTCATGCGAATTTGATGATATCCACTCATGAGATCAATCTTAGTAAATATGCATGCACCATGTAACTCATCAAGCATATCATCTAACCTAGGAATAGGATGGCGATACTTTACCGTTATTTTATTAACGGCGCGACAATCAACACACATACGCCATGTTCCCTCCTTCTTCGGCACTAGAATTACAGGTACAGCACAAGGAGAGAGGCTCTCACGAATCAGCCCCTTAGACAACAAGTCCTCGACTTGTGTTTGTATCTCCTTTGTCTCCTCCGGATTGGCCCTATATGCTGGCCGGTTAGGAATTTGAGCACCGGGAATGAAATCAATTTGATGCTCAATGCCCCTTAAAGGCGGCAACTCCCTTGGTAATTCCTCCGGAAAAACATCCACATAATCCTGCAAAAGAGAAACAACACAACTAGGCAAGTCGGGGTTAAGGTCAGCCTGATTAAAATAAGCACCCTTGAATAAGAGTACTAACACTCCCCTCTTTTCTTCACAAGCTACCCTCATCTCTTTCATAGATGCATAGAAATTTTGTTTCTTCCTTCCCTCTTTTTTTCTCTCTTTGGTGTCGACAACACCCTCTCCTTTTTCTCTCTCTTTTTCTTTCTTTTCCTCTCCTTTTGCATGACTCTCAGTCATCCTCTCATCCTCACCATTGGTAGTGGCGGCATCCTTCTCCCTTTGCCATTCCTCCATGCTTTTCTTTAGGAACATTTGATCCTCATACACTTCCTTTGGAGGCAATGGTGCAAGTGATACTCTCCTTTCTCCCATGGTAAAAGAATACATGTTCTTAAACCCATCATGTACTACACGCCTATCATACTGCCATGGCCTTCCAAGCAAGATATGACTTGCCTGCATTGGAACAACATCACACAAAACAGTATCATAGTATCGACCAATGGAGAAAGAAAGATAAACCTGCTTGTTTACTCGAATTTCTCCCATGTCATTAAGCCATTGTAGCTTATATGGTCGTGGATGCTTTTGCCATTCCAATCCCATCTTCTCCACAAGCATAGTGCTCACAACGTTGGTGCAGCTTCCACCATCGATAATTACGCTACAAGCTTTGTCATTCACAAGGCATCTTGTATAGAAAATGTTTTCTCTTTGCTCATTCCCTTCTTCCTTAACTTGAGTACTAAGAACTCGCCTTGTAACATTCAACCTTCGTGGAATCTCCTCAAGATCAGCTACATACTCGGGAGCATCCTCCAACTCGGGCATATCTTGTAGTGCAGGGTCGGCTTCTTCCTCTTCATCATCAGAAAAGAACTCGCCACCTCGAGCAATTATCACCCTTTTGTTTGGACACTGAGATGCAATATGTCCAAGCCCCAAGCACTTGAAGCATTTGATTTGCCTTGTAGGGGTAGCATTCGGCTTGTTTGGCATAGTAGAGGGTGCCTTGAATTCGGCAACTTTAGCTTTCCCCTCCTTTGGCTTCTCTTGTTGCTTCCCATCTCTCGCAGACCATCTTGAAGTCCAATTGGATGAAGAAGTAGAATAAGAACTCCTCGGTGTATATTGTTGCAATTGCTTCTCTATCTTGATGGCCGTCGCCACCATCTCCTCCATGTCTAAGCAATTTTGCAAATCAACACGATTAGCCACTTCTTTATTCATCCCAGCAAGGAATCTCGCCATCGTGGTCTCCCTATCTTCATCAAGATTTGCTTGGATCATGAGCTTCTCCATCTCCTTGTAGTACTCATCAACACTTCTAGATCCTTGGCGCAATGCTTGAAGTCTCTGATGTAGTTCCCTATAGAAGGATCGGGGAACAAATCGCTTTCTTAGGATCCTCTTCAATTCCGTCCAATCACCAATCGGACCCTCTCCAAGTCGCACCCTGTCACCTTCAAATTTGTCCCACCAAACCGAAGCATAGTCAGTAAATTCAACCACAGCTAATTGTACCTTCTTTTCTTCAGAGTAGTTGTGGCATGAAAAGATGCGTTCCACTTTCTTCTCCCACTCAAGATAGGTTTCCGGATCATCCTTTCCTTGGAAGGAAGGAATTTTAAACTTGATGCCCCTAAGATCACTCTCTCCACGATCTCGTCGGTCGTCTCTTTCTTGTCGCCCATATCTACCATACCCTCAGCCCTCTTCGTCGGCTTCTTCATAGATTTGACCTCTTCTTGGTGGTGGTAGATGCACTCCGCCTCCCCTAAGCAGTGGAAGGGGTTGTCGCACTCTAGCAGCAGGGCGGTTAGTTTCCTCCACGTCACCTACAAAAACCCGGGGCTCCTCCCTATCTTGCCGATTGCGCAGGGGTTGATTAACAGCTGGTTCATCCCCTTGTTGCGCTTCCCTTGCGGCAAAGAGCTCTTGAATAGTTTGAGCTTGCCGATCCATTTTAGCATTCATCTCAGCAAGTTGCTGAAATAACCTCTCTATGGTCTCCATGGTTACGGGCGTCCCCTCACCAGAATTACTCCCTCCAGACATGATGTGATACCTGCAAGAAACTGATTAGTAATAAAAACTCCTCACGTGTATCCCTCGTGTTTGTCTCTCGTGGCAATTGATGGAACACTCGCCTTTTACCTCTCCTGAAATCTCACTTTGTTTATTTTTTGGGACTAGTAAATCTTATCAAATAACAAACAACCTGCAACACTTCAAGAAAGAGTCAACGAATTCCTAACCAAGAAGTAAGACAATTCGATTCTAGAGGCAAGATAACTCTTGAAAGATAAGATAGTCACACACAAGAACAAGATAATGTATGTGAAGAATATTGTAGTAATTGAACAATAAGACACAAAGATTGCTCAATTCGATAGGCTGAAATAAAAGAACACAACAAATCAGCAGAATCAAAGAAAGTTACCCAACTAGATACCCTAACAACCTGCGGAAAGTATCCCAATCGAGCAAATTCCTGCAATTCAAATCAAACACTTGCCGAATTCCTTCAATCACCAAGTCGATTTCAATATATGTCTCTCCTTTTTTTTTTTTCAATTTGCAATTTTGCTGCCACCAATCGATTTCCACCAACAATAAGAAACAATCTACTCAAGACACTCCAAATCGATTGCACAATCAAATCGCAACAACTTTTTTTTTTTTTATATATATATACCAATGAAATCGACTACTCCCAAATAAAAGAAAAGAAATCGAATTTTTTTTTATATATATATTTCGGCAACACAACAAAGAACACAAGAACAGAAAACTAAATTGCAGAAATTAAAGGGATACGTAGTTGAAATTGATACCTAGGCTCCGCTACCAAGATGATACGGCAACACTACCAGAACAAAGCTAGATAGCACCTCCTAATCAATCCAAGTCTCCAAGATCAGCAACCAAATTCAACCAATTAGGGTTTCAGCAATTACCTCTATCACCTCAAAACAAAACAAAGTTGTTAAGCAACAATAGAGTAATAACAGCTAGGAATCTTGTAAACGCCACAAGCAATTTAATCACTTGATAAGTAAACACAATCCCTCAAATAAACAAGAAGAATTCAATTCTACTTGCAAATAACCAAGGTAATAAAAACCTCAAAACTTTATTATCAAATAGCAAGAATAATGTGTGTTATAAAAAGAACCCTAGAGAGCCTATTTATAGAGCTCCAAAAAGACCCCCAAGTCGGCCAAAGGAGGTGCCCAAAGTCGGCACCAAAGCTGATCCCTAGGTCGGCCACACAAGTCCATGTTGGACTAGGTTTTGACTTTTCCAATCCATCAACATAATGGACTAATTAAAACCCAACAAATTAAACCCAACTAAATAACTAAAAGCCCATAATTGTTTATGACCCAAATAACAAAATAACCCAATGAAATAAAAAGACCCATGCCGAAATTATTTATTGTTTTATATATAATAAAATCGGCAACTTAAATTATAAAATAAAATAGATATGTCGACATGGGGCCCACATGCTCCAGTCGACTAGGCTTCCACTCCAATGATAGAGACACATGTTGGTTTCTTCTTGTACTCTTCTCCAAGCTTGATCATCTTGTCTTCTTGTAATTCTTGTTTAACCCTAGCTTGGACAAAATGTAACATGTGGTTCTTGATCATCTTCAATCGAGCCCGTGTGATTGGTCCTTGAGGCAAGCTAATGGCGCCATCTCCATCCTCAGCTCCACTTGGTGCTTGCTTGTTTGCATCACTATGACAGGCAAAAATCCTCTCCATGTTGTGTACCCAATCTAAGTACACCTCAGGATCTCCAATTTCATGGAAGGTAGACAATTTCATCTTGATGCTGTTTACATCATTATCCAGGCGTACTGCTCCAGCCTCCCGGTTATAGAATGGGCGATCAAACTTGGGTCTGTATGCGCCAATGCCTCCTCCTCAGCCTCCATCACCACGCCCTCTACCAATAGGAGCTCCTTGGTTAACTTCATCAAATTGTTCCTCCAGTTCAGCCTCCTCCTCTGCCCTAGCGTAGGCGGCTTCGGCTTGTGCATCTCCTCTAGCCCTTGGCGCAGCAATGCTCTTAGAAAGCTCTTGAACTGCTCGTTCTTGCCTGGCCATTCGTGCTCCCAACTCTCTTTCCTGCCGATCTAGCTTGGCATTAGTCTCCCTCAAGCCGTCACAGAGATCTTTGATTTGAGCTCCCAATTTTTCAAAGATCTCCTTGAGATTGGCCATCACAACAGGTCGTTCAGACTCACTACCTGTAGACATTATACAAGAAAACTAGCAAGAAACTTGTTAGTAGAATAAGCTCCTCACGTGTGTCTCTCGTGTTTGTTCACTCGTGGCAATTATTGCAACTCTTACCACTCTTGGTTCTGCTACAATTTTATATGTCAGGTTCAAATAACAAAATCAAGCAACCAAACTTGTAACAATTAATTCAAAGAAAACAAGAGAACCTAAAGAAAGAAAGATAGGATATTAATTCTAGAGGCAAAATTGACTCCAAGAAAAAGAGAATGATCACACACTAAGAAGTTGTATGTGAAAGATTATTGGCAAATTGAGCAATTAAGAAAGAACAATCACTCAATACAATCAAGTAGCTCAAATCGAAATCAACAAAGGAAATATAAACTTGGCAGAAAAGTTTGTATAGCAAATCACACCAAATTTCAACAGCAGAAAAATTTTGTATATCAGCAGATATACAAAATCGAAAATCACCACACAAATTCCCTACAGAAATCAATTTCAACCAACAAACAACCAACTTCTCCTTGATTTCAATCAACCAAATTCAATCAATTCGAACTCAATTGATCAAACACAATTCGGCCCAAACAATTTCCTGCAAGAAAAATTAAGAATCTTGCAATCCAACAACCACAATTCCAATTCCAATCACAGCAACGAAAATCGACTCCTCTTCTTTAATTTTTTTTTTGCTTTTTTTTATATAATGTAGTCGACTAAAAATAAAAACAAACTAGATTATATATATATATATATATATATATATATATACACTAATGTCGACTAGCCCAAGGAACAGAAGTAACAAGGAATTAAAACGAAACAAACAACTTTTAATGGCACGAATTGAACATAAAGAAAGATAACGCAAAATACAAAAGGATATGATTGATTGAAACCTTAGCTCTGCTACCAAAAGATGATACGGAAACAACCCTAGAATCAGCACTAGAATCACCTTCGTCTCAATCTGCTTGTCCCGATCTTCAATCTCAATCAAACTGATACGTATTCCACTCTTCACCTCCTAATCACCAAGGATTAGACAACAAAGCAGCAAGAATTCACAAAGAATTTAGTGAATATATTCTTCACCTCCTCAACAGCAAGGGATAGGCAACAAAGAGATTAAAAACTCAAGGATTAGAATTAATGCCACAAGCAAGAATTACTTGTTAGGTAAACTCAAACCCTAATATAAAACGAAGAGAATCACACTCTCATTCAATTGAATCCACAATCAAAGAAAACCTCAAAGGTAATTTTTATTCTCAATAATGCATGTCGAAATTATAAAGCTAAGGTCCCTATTTATACTAATTCTTATACCCAAGGTCGGCTACTCTCTTAATCCAAGTCAAATTGGATTTGTCTTCCAAAAACCTACCCTAGCGGACTTTAAGACTACCCATTAGACTAGGATTTAACTAAATCCAACAACATATTGGACTTTAATTAATCCCCCAAAAAATAACCTAACTAAATAAACTAAAGCCCACAAATAAAAACCCAAATCATAAATATAAAAGCCCTGGTCGAATTCTATTAATTGTTTATATAAAATTCGACTAGCTAATCATAACAGAAAAATAAAGATATGTCGACTTGGCCTTTGATCCTCCAAAGTCGATTGGGCCCCACAATACTCTTGAGTAAATTACTCCTCAATTGACAGCAACTAGATGGGCTTCTTGATACGGCAGGAACCCTAGAATCAGCACCAAAATTCCTACTGAATCAGATTGTGGTCCCGACCTCAATCCCAATCAAACTAAGCAATTCTCCACCCCTTATTCCTCCTCAAATCGGCATGAATAGAAATAAGAAAGCTTGAAATCACCAAAAATGTCATCACCCCTGAACCCTAATCAGCAAGAGAACAGAAACAACAACAAGGAATTAGAACACGCCACAGATTTGATTAAACCTGATAAGTAAACTAAATCCTTAAAATAAACCAAGTGAATCAGCACACTATGGTTTGTCCAAGAGAATCAGCACTCAAGGATGATTTGTTTGAATCACTCAAACAGAGAAGAAACTCTTTAAAAGAGAAACCGTCTTTTTTTTTAATTTTTCAGAATGTCTAACCCTTTCCAAAACATAAAAAGATGCTATTTATACTAACCCTAGGCCAGCCACCCCTCTAATGAACAGTAACCGAAACCTTAACCCTAATAGACTAGGCTTGCCGAAACCCTAACCCTAGTTGGACCTGGTTTTTAATTGAGCCCACATTAATTGGACACTAGTTAAAACCTTACAAATAAACCCCAAATAACTTAAGCCCACCTTAACTAGCTAATTAACAATGGACTTGACCCAACATTATTAAATAAATAAAAGTCCAAATCGAATTTACAATTAAAACACATAATTATAAAATTCGGCAACTCTAAATAAAAAGCCTAAGGATATGTCGACATGGCCCACTAGCAAATGGCTGATGTCGACTAGACCCCACCAATGCTCTTGAGTCAATTACTCCTTAATTGATAGTAGATAAACGGGCTTCTGTTTTAGCTTCTCTCCAAGCTTGATCAGGATGTCCTCTTGCAGCTCTTTGTTCAAGAATGCTTGAATGCGAACCGAGAGCTGATTCTTGAGCATCTTTGATCTTGCTCTTGTAATTGGACCTTGATGTAATGCCATGGCGCCATCATCCTCTCCAATGGTGCTAGAAGGCTCCTTGTTTGCATCATTCCCTCCTTCCTCAAAAGGATTCGTCCTTGAATCTGAACCTGCAATGCCAAAGGGAGAAAAATCAGCAACATTAAATGAAGCACTCACTCCATACTCACCAGGCAAATCAATCTTGTAGGCATAATCACTAACGCATTCCAAGACTTGAAAAGGTCCATCCCTTCTTGCATCCAACTTGGATTTCCTTTGTTGAGGGAACCTCTCCTTCCTAAAGTGCTCCCAAACCCAATCACTAGGCTCAAAGTTAACAACTCTGCGCCCTTTATTGACTCTTTGTGCCACCTTTAGGTTCTTGTTCTCAATGTGCTGTCTTGGCTTCTCATGTATAGATTTCACCAACTCAGCCCTTTGTTGTCCATCTGCATTATCAATTTCTTTCAAAGGAATAGGCAACAAATCCAAAGGGGTTAGGGGATTAAAACCATAAACAATCTCAAAAGGCGAATAACCAGTAGAAGAATGAATGCTCCTATTATAAGCAAACTCGACCATAGGCAACCATTATTCCCAAGTTTTCAGATTCTTACCCACAACAGCACGCAATAGAGTTCCTAAAGTTCTATTTACCACCTCAGCTTGGCCTTCTGTTTGTGGGTGACAAGTAGTAGAAAATAACAACTTGGTCTCTAATCTATTCCAAAGCACACGCCAGAAGTGAGACAAGAACTTAGTGTCTCGATCAGATATGATTGTCCTAGGAATGCCATGCAAACATACTACATCCCTAAAGAACAAATCAGCAACATGTACAGTATCATATGTCTTGTGACATGCAATAAAATGTGACATTTTACTTAACCTGTCAACAACAACAAATATACTGTCTCTACCTTTCCTAGTCCTAGGCAAACCAATAACAAAATCCATAGATAAGTCAGTCCAAGGCAGTCAGGAACAGGTAAAGGAGTGTACAACCCATGAGGTTGCACCTTACTCTTGCCTTGGCGACATGGTATACAACCTGCACAAACTTTTTCCACATCTTTTTTCATGTTAGGCCAATAAAAATGCTCATGCAAGATGTCTATAGTCTTAGCAATACCAAAATGCCCCATCAAGCCTCCATCATGAGCTTCCCTAACAAGCAACTCACGCATAGAACACACAGACACACATAGCTTATTATCACGCATCAAGTAACCTTCATGGCGATAAAACCTATTAAATGCAGCATGTTCACAAGCATCAAACACCATAGCAAAATCGGCATCAGCAACATACAACTCTTTAATGTGCTCAAATCCAACTAGTTTTGAAGTAAGAGATGTAACCAATGAATACCGCCTAGACAAAGCATCAGCTATAACATTATCTTTTCCTTGCTTGTATTTAACAACATAAGGGAAAGTCTCAATAAACTCAAGCCATTTAGCATGGCGCTTACCTAGCTTACCTTGGCCCTTGAGATACTTCAAGCTTTCATGATCCGTGTGGATCACAAACTCCTTTGGCCAGAGATAATGCTGCCAAGTCTGTAATGCCCTAACCAAGGCATACAACTCCTTGTCATAAGTGGAGTAATTGAGTTGTGCCCCCTTCAACTTCTCACTAAAATAGGCTATGGGTCGTTTTTCCTGCAACAAAACAGCACCAATACCTACTCCAGACGCATCACATTCAATTTCAAAGGTACAATTAAAGTCAGGCAATCTCAATATAAGAGCAGAACAAAGTCTATTCTTAAGTTCATTAAATGCCGAAATTTGTTTCTCCCCCCACTTAAATCCAACCTCTTTTTTAACAATCTCATTAAGAGGTGCAGCAACAGTGCTAAAATCCTTCACAAATCTCCTATAAAAACTAGCAAGTCCATGAAAAGATCTTACCTCACTTACCGTTGTAGGAGTCGGCCACTCCTTGATGGCTTTTACTTTTTCCTGGTCAACTTCAATGCCTCTGGCACTCACAACATAACCAAGAAAGATAACATGATCCAAGCAAAAAGAACATTTGGAAATCTTAGCATACAATTTCGCAGCCCTAAGGGCATCCAAAACGCATCTAAGATGCTCAGCATGTTCATCCACAGTTTTGCTATAAATCAAGATATCATCAAAGTAAACCACCACGAATTTTCCAATAAATGATCTCAAAATATAGTTCATTAACCTCATAAAGGTACTAGGCGCATTGGTCAGTCCAAACCACTCATATAAACCATGTTTTGTCTTAAAAGCAGTTTTCCATTCATCACCAATTTTCATCCTAATCTGATGGTAACCACTCATAAGATCAATTTTGGAAAATAAACATGCACCATGCAGTTCATCTAGCATATCATCCAATCTAGGTATAGGATGGCGATACTTTACCGTGATCTTGTTGACTGCACGACAATCAACACACATACGCCAAGTTCCATCCTCCTTTGGAACTAGAATGACTGGCACAGCACAAGGACTCAAGCTCTCCCTGATGTGTCCCTTTTGCAACAACTCATCAACTTGCCTTTGTAATTCCTTAGTTTCCTCAGGATTAGCTCTATAGGCAGGTCGGTTAGGAATTTGGGCACCAGGTATGAAATCGATTTGGTGTTCAATGCCTCTAATAGGAGGTAACTCCTTAGGAAATTCCTCTAATAGGAGGAAACACATCAGAAAATTCCTGCAAAATAGAAACAACACAACTAGGCAAATTGGGATCAAGATCAGTGTTAGATAAATAAGACTGCTTACAATAAAGCATGACTAACACTCGTTTGTTCTCACAAGCTACCCTCATGTCCCTCATACTTGCATAGAAATTTTATCTCTTTTTCTCTTTTCTCTCTTTAGTGGTGTCGACTTGCTCTCCTTTTGGGCTCACTCTCTTGTCGACATCACCCTCACCTTTTACACTCACTTTAGGCTCTCCTTTTGCAAAGCCCTCAACTTTCCTCTCACCCTCACTAAGTGTGGCCGATTCGGCCTCTTTCTCCTTCATCCAAGCTTCCACACTTTTCTGCATGAACAACTGATCCTCATACACCTCTGAAGGAGATAATGCACCCAAGTTCACCTTCCTATCTCCCCAAGTGAAAGTGTATCGGTTCTTGTGGCCATCATGTATCACCTTTCTATCGAACTGCCAAGGCCTACCCTACAAGATATGACAAGCCTAAATGGGTACAACATCACATAGAACCAAATTAGTGTATCGACCAATGGAGAATGAAATAAGAACCTGCTTGGAGACCTTCACTTCTCTAGTGTCATTTAGCCATTGAAGCTTGTAAGGTCGTGGATGCTTAGAACACTCCAATCCCATCTTCTCGACTAGCATAGAACTCGCTACATTGGTGCAACTCCCACCATCAATGATCATACTACATGGCTTGTCTCCAATCATGCATCTAGTGCGAAAGATGTTCTCTCTCTGCTCACTCCCATCATCTCTTTGTTGCATGTTCAACACCCTTCGAGTGACATACAACTTGCGCACCACATCCTCTTCAGAATCATCTTGGATATCCTCCAATTCAGGCATATTGGGATCGACATCTTCATCATCTTCAGAATAGATGTCTCCATTCTTCTTGACCATCATAGCCTTCTTGTTTGGACATTGAGCAGCATAATGTCCCTTCCCAAAGCATCTGAAACATTTGATATCCCTAAACTTCCCTGTAGGTGCAATGGTTTCTTTAGGTGGAGCAGATTTTGACTCCTCCTTTCCTTTCCAAGGTGTCGCCTTGGGTGTACCATAGGTAGGTCTACTTGAACTTCCCACCTCATGCTTGGTGTACTTAGCACTAGAACTCCAACTGGTGTGATGGTATGACTTGCCTCTCTCGGCAACCTTAAGTTGCTTCTCAATTTTGGCAGCCGATGCAACCATGTCCTCAAATTCTTCATATTGCTGCAACTCAAGAACTTGGGCAATGTCAGTATTTAAACCATAATAAAAACGAGACATAGTAGCTTGTTCAGCCTCAACTACACCAGCTTGGTTCATTGCCATCTCCAATGCAATCCAATACTCTTCTACCGTCTTGTTACCTTGCTTCATCGATTGGAACTTGTGCATCAGGTCCCTTTGATGTGTCACAGGCACAAACCTCTTCTTCATAATCCGTTTAAGCTCATCCCAAGTCTCAATTTCGGGGTCGCCATACTCTCTTTGGGTATTAAGAGTCTTCTTCCACCATGACCTAGCATAATCTTTGAATTCCACCACTGCAAGTTTGACCTTCTTCTCTTCAGTGTATCGATGGCAATCAAAGAAAGCCTCCATGTCATGCACCCAATCAATGAATACCTCAGGATCACCAGTTCCATGGAATGTAGGCAGCTTCATCTTGATGCTATTAACATCATTATCCAATCGCAATGCACCTCCTTCCCGGTTGGCAAAGTACCGATCCAACTTAGGTCTAAAACCACCAATGCCATCTCCTCGGCCTCCATTGCCTCTGCCATCTCTTCGGCCCCCATTACTACGGCCTCTAGGTATTCTCTGGTTATCACCAACTCGTTCTTCTACCTCTTCTTCTTCCTGACCGTGAGCTTCCCCATCTCTAGGCCCATCATCGCCGTTGGAAAGCTCTTGAATAGCTCTCTCATGCCTTTCAAGCCGAGCTCCCAAGTCTCTTCCTTGCCTCTCCACTCTTGTGTTCAACTCCCTGATTTGAAGCTGCAACTGCTCAGTTGTTTGCCTAATTAGGGCAGCAATATTGGCTTGATCACCTCCATTGCCCGAATTTGACATGATGCTATGACCTGCAAAAACTTGTTAGTAGAAAAACAAATCCTCACGTGTATAAGCTCTCGTGTTTACTCTCTTGGCAATTGATGTAATCACTCAGCCTTTTTCCTCTCCTGATTCCACTTCGGTTTATTAGTCAGGATCTAATTAAAAAAAAAACAAAACAAATCAGTGAAGTAATTCTAAAGAATTGCAAAGAAATCCTAATAGAAAAGAAAGAAAAGATAGCAAATCTAGAAGCAAATCAGACTCCAAGAAGAAAAGAAATAACACACACAGAACAAGAATTGTAAGTGTTTGATTTTTAGCAAGTTGAGCAATTCTGAAAACAATAACCACCCAACACAAATAAAAGCACAATTCAACAAGTATAAGAAAGAAAGTGAACAGAAAAATTCGGCTTCTCCTACAAGAAGAAATCGACAACTCCAACTCACAATTCAACAATTCCAACACTTCCGATCAACCCTAATCAGCCAATTCAACAATCAATTGAACAACTCAATTCGGCCCAAATCAGTTCTGCAACCACAATTCCCAAAATTGCAATTCCAATTAGCAAGAACAACAATTTCAGATACCCAAATTTCAGAAACCCTAATTTCCAACCAAGTCGAATTGCTCTTTTTTTTTTTTTATAACTGATGTCGACAGCAACAAAATACAAAACCAACTTATTTTTTTTTTATATAATAATGTCAATAGCAAGATAATTAAATTCGACTCTTTTTTTCGTGAACAGTAACGATTAGGGTTTACTGTTCCGATGAACAGTAACTCGATATTTTTTAATAAAGTGAATAGTAATGTCGACTAGGGTTTATGAAGAACCCGAACTGAAAAACTGACAGAAACAACAAGAAAGGCCACGAATTGAATGAAAACACAATTGACAGAAACAAAAACGAAAAGAGATATGATTGATTGAAATCTGCTCTGCTACCAAAAGATGATACGGCAGGAACCCTGTGCATTGACTCCTGGAAAATTGACTCCTGTGCATTGTACAGACGTAACCGAGCTCGACGCACGCAGTAGAGGGTCCTGAATAATAAAATACTCAAACCATAATAAAATATTTAACGATAATAAACGATCATCTCTGATAATCCAATTAAGCATGATAACTAACAGATAAATCTGTGTTGTGCACGGCGGCTTGATTTGTGCACTGTGGCAGTGATTGCCAAGTATTGATGTGGTTGTAGTTGATTTGTATGGTATACTTTGGTTTATTTGTTTATGGTGAGACAGTGGTTTGGTCTCACCCCTCACATCTTTACACAGGTTGCCTGATCATCGGTCAGGAGTGCATACCGGCAGGTGACGGTGATTTCCTCTCGTGGGGTCGGATCCACAGTGTCCATTATGTTCATGTTTCTTTATGTATTTACCTTCCACTGCATACTTGTATCTTATTATTTATTATAAGATTTATGGTGTAATTGTAAGAATGATTAAGTTGTTTGTATCGTATCTCGGGTATAAGGGTATTTTGGTCATTTTACACGTTATAAACAATTTAAATGGTCAATTTGGGATGCGTTCGTTTCATTGAAATTGATACCTAGGCTCCGCTACCAATTTACTGATATTGTCAAAAAGGAAGTTGGATTTAAGTGGGGTGATGCACAAGCGCAGGCATTTGAGGCTTTGAAAGAGAAATTATGTTCTGCTCCTATTCATAGATTGCCTAACTTTGATTCTACTTTTGAGATTGAGTGTGATGCCTCTGGTATAGGCATAGGTGTTGTTCTTTTGCAGGAAAAGAAACCTATTGCTTATTTTAGTGCGAAGCTGAAGGGAGCTCAACTCAATTACTCTACCTATGACAAGGAGCTTTATGCATTGGTGAGAGCACTACAAACATAGCAGCATTACCTATGGCCTAAGGAATTCGTGATCCACATTGATCATGAAAGTTTGAAGTATTTGAAAGGGCAAGGTATGCTGAATAAGAGGCATGCCAAGTGGCTGGAATTCATTGAGACATTCCCTTATGTGGTGTGCTATAAGGAAGGTAAGGATAATGTGATTGCTGACGCATTATCTAGCAGGTATGCTCCAATCTCTTCTCTTAGTTCTAAGTTGATTGGATTTGAGTATATTAAGGCCTTGTATAAATCTGATCCTGACTTCGCCAATGTGTATGATGCATATGAACAATCTGGTTTTCAAAAGTTTTATAGAGGTAATGAATATTTATTTCGTGAGAATAAACTTTGTATTCCTGCTTGTTCTATGCAACAGCTTTTGGTTAGGGAATCTCATGATGGTCGTTGATAGGTCACTTTGGTATTGCTAAAACTCTTGACATTCTGCAGGAACACTTTTGTTGGCCTAATATAAAGAAGAATGTTGAGCAGGTTTGTAATGGGTGTGTCACAAGTCGACATGCCAAATCTAGAGTGCAACCTCATGGGTTGTACACTCCATTACCTATTGCTGATGTTCCTTGGACTGATTTATCTATATATTTTGTGATTGGATTGCCTAGGACAAGGAAAGGTCGTGATAACCTCTTTGTTGTTGTTAATAGGTTTAGTAAAATGGCTCATTTTATTGCTTGTCATAAAACCGATGATGCTTCACATGTTGCTGAATTGTTCTTTAGGGTTGTAGTTCGTTTGCATGGCATTCCTAGGTTAGTTGTTTTTGATAGGGATACTAAGTTCTTGAGTCACTTTTGGTGAGTTTTATGAAGTAAGTTAGGGACCAAGTTGTTATTTTTTACTGCTTGTCATCCTCAAACTGATGGTCAAACTGAAGTGGTTAATAGAATTTTAGGATCTTTGTTGCGTGCTGTTGTGGGTAAGAATTTGAAAACTTTACCTTTGAATGAGATTGTAAATGTAGATGGACATCAAAGAGCTAAGTTGGTCAAGACTATTCATGAGAAGGCTCGAAAGCACATTGAGGAGAAGAACACTAAAGTTGATACGGCAACACTACCAGAACAAAGCTAGATAGCACCTCCGATTCAATCAAGTCACCAAGATCAGAAATCAATTCAACCAAAAGCTTTAGTGATTACCTCTATCACCTCAAAACACAACAAAGGTGTTACGCAACAATAGAGTAATAAACACAAGGAATCTTGTAAACGCCACAAGCAATTCAATTACTTGAAAAGTAAACACAATCCCTAAAATAAACAAGAGAGAAATCCATCTAACTTGCAAAGCAAGGTTTAAGAGAACTTCTAACTTTATTAGCAAAATAGCTATCAATAAACAATATTCATCATCCCTCTAAAATATGAACCCAAGGATCTTATTTATACTAGTCAAATACTAAACCCTATTGGACTTGGACTTGTAACTAAAATAATAAAACAAAATAAAACGACTTTATGTTACTATTCACGTGAACAGTAACCCTAACTCCAAAGTGGATTGGATTTGTAATTCCAATTCCCTAATGGACTAGGCTTTATAAATAAAAATAAACCTAACTTAAATAACTAAAGCCTAACAATTAATGGCCCAAATAATAAATAACACCAAGCCGCCACTTTCTCCAGCTAGATTGTCATTGTGGGCCCCACTCTTCTCCAAGCTTATTCTCCATCTCTTCTTGAATTTCTTGTGAGAACGAATCTTGGACATGATTCTAAAAGTGAGCTTGTGATGATGAACTTTGAGCTTGTTAGAATACATCCAAGTTCCTTGCTTGTCGTTATTGCTTCCTCCATTGTCGCCTTGGCATGCATTATTCTTCTAGTCTCTAAGCCTGCCTAGGTGATTTGCATCATTCCCTCCCTCCTCAAAACGATTCGTCCTCGAATCGATACCTACAAAATCAATTGGAGGAAATTTAGCAATATTGAAAGTAGTACGAACACTATACTCACCTTGCGAACCAATCATTATGCACAAAGGACCAAGCTTCAGGCTTCTAGCTTCGCCTCCTGGATCAAGCAACATGCAAGTAGCATTAATTTGTTCCTTCCAAAACAATAACTCAGAAGTATGCATAACAAGTAATTTATGTGGATGAAAACCAATAAAGTAAGAATTTAAATTACTCATCATGTTATCCAATGTAGGCATTAAAGTCATAGAAAATGAACATAAAACCTGATGCTCCCTTTTGATTATAATCGGTGCCCTATGTACAGAACCTTCTTCTCCTAGGGCCGGCAATCTTTTAGGACAAGCATCTTTAGGAACCTGCAAAAGAAACACATCACATCTAGAAAGACAAGGGTTAAGGTTAGCTTTAAACCAAGCTTCCTTGTATAAGAGTACAAACTCACTCTTCTTTTCCTCATATTCAACCCTCACTTCTCTCTCATTTGAGCCTTTTAACACAATTTCTTTTGAGGCTTCTTTTATCTCTTTTCTTCTCTCACTCTCGGCTTCCTCTTTCTTTTCTTCTCTTATATTTTCTTTTGAACTCTCCTCTCCTTTTGCAAGGCTCTCAGCCTTCCTCTCTAGCTCACCTTTTGCAAGGCTCTCGGCCTTTCTCTTGTTCTCACTAGTGTTACAAGATTCGGCCTCTTTCTCCTTTTTCCATGCCTCCACACTTCGCTTCACATGCATTTGATCTTCATAAACTTCGTTTGGAGGCAATGGTGCAAGTATAACCTTTCTATCTCCCATGGTGAATAAGTACCTATTCTTATTTTCATCATGAACCACTCTCCTATCATAATGCCAGGGTTTACCAAACAATAGATGACACGTATCCATAGGCACAACATCACACAATACTTGGTGAAGATACCTGCCAATGGAAAAGGAAACAAAGACTTGTTTTGTTACCTCGAGTTCTCCCATGTCATTCTTCCTTTGTAGCTTGTAAAGTTTAGGATGCTTTTGCCATGCCAATCCCATGCGATCCACTAGCATTGAACTAACCATATTAGTGCAGCTTCCTCCATCAATAATCAAGCTACATGCTTTGTCATTCACCAAGCATCTTGTTTGGAAAATATTCGCCCTCTGACCAACACCATCTTCCTTGACTTGAGCATTCAGCACACGCTAGGATTAGGAAATTCTTCCTTAGGTAATTTTCCATAGTCAAAATGCACAGGAGTCAATTTCCAGGCTTTTTGCATCCTCATTGCACTATTAGCTGAAGTCTCTCTATGCCAATCATCATTTTAATGCTCTTCAATACTCATGGAATCTTGCCGCAATGTTTGATGCTTTTGATGCAGCTCCCTATGGTAATAGGCAGGAACAAATCTCTTCCTCATAATTTTCTTCATCTCAGTCCAAGTTTCAACAGGACCCTCATAATTGTACCTCCTATCCAACATAAAGTTGTTCCACCAAACCAAAGCATAGTCAGTAAACTCATCAACCGCCAATTTTACCTTCTTTGCCTCAGCGTAGCTATGGCAATCAAATGTCATCTCTACTCTTTTCTCCCACTTCAAATAAGCTTCTGGATCATTTTTGCCTTGAAAAGAGGAAATCTTCTTCTTGATGCCTTCAACATCCCTATCAGTTCGATCAACATATCGACCTCTATAGGCTTCTCTATCGTATCTCCAATATTCCATGATGTTAACCTGCAAGAAAGTGTTAGTAGAAAATATTTCCTCACCACTCCCTCACGTGTTTACACTCTTTTTGTGTTCTGTCGTGTTTGCACTCAATTTGGCAATAGATGTAACACTCGCCTTTTGCCTCTCTTGAAATCTCACTATGTTTATTCTTTGGGATCAGTAACACTTAATCAAATAATAAACAACCTGCAACACTTCAAGAAAGAATCAAGGAAATCCTAGCAAGAAAATAGACAATTCAACACTAGAGGGAAAATTAACTCTGGAAAGAAGGATAGTCACACACAAGAACAAGACAATGTATGTGAGGATTATTGTAGCAATTGAACAATAAGATACAAGATTGCTCAATTAGAATCGCTGAAAATAAGAACACAATCAAATAAGCAGAATCAAAGAAAGTTACCCAACTAGATACCCTAACAACCCGCGGAAAGTATCCCAATCAAGCAAATTCCTGCAATTCCAAACAACACTTGCCGAATTCCTTCAATCACCAAGTCGATTTCAATTTTTTTTTAAACTATTTGCTGCCACCAAATCGATTCCACAATCAACAG
>JAKUCV010006089.1:3145-19567 GCA_028386065.3 Turnera subulata
TCGGTCCGGTCAACAAGATCCCCATCTTGTACCCGTATGTAGAATTCGTAAGTCATACAATCCTCAACATACGCTAGTCTTATTTTATTATTACAACCCAACCATAATAATAATCGACTAGGGACTTTTAAGAATATACATATCAAATACATATACACTAGGGTTATATATATGTGCAAGCGATTATCTCATAATCATATATATAGGTATAACCTCAAAAAATGTATACATGAATACAATCATCCATAGATTGGCTTTTGGGCATATTACTAACAGGCGGCGTCTCGTCGGCGGAAGGAAGAGGAAGTAAAAAGAACTAAAAGAGAACAAAGGAACGGAAGGGAGAAGTACCGCCGGCTCGGGAGAAAAGAAGAAAAGAAAAGAGAGGAGAAGTGAGGAGAGAGAGAGAAAAGAAAGAATAAATACCTAAGGTAAAACCTAGGGTTCGGCCACGGGTTAAACGACGTCGTTTCTTCAGCAAAAACGGCGTCGTTTGGTCCTCTCAGCACCTGAGGTCAACGCGCCCAAAGGGTTGGTCAAAACGCCTGCCTTGTTGAGTTTTGTGCTTGGTTTTCTTAAAATGATGTAGTTTTGATCAAAACTACCTCAAGCTTTGCGTTTCACCCCAAAACACAAATAAATTCCCAAAAGAAAAACCGAACAAGGAAAAATTCCTCGTAAAAATATTATTTCCATGCAAATGTAATATTCCTTGACCATAAATTCCCGGAAACTCCTCGAGGGCAAAAATTGGAAAATAAATTCCAAAAATTTCATAAATTAATAATGAAAAATCGGGGCGTTACACTTTCGCCTCTCTATGATCCCGTTGCCTCCCTTTCGGCATTGCAACTCATCCCCCCGGTGCTTGTGGTCGTGTTTAAGGGTGTAAGTGAGTCAAGCTACTCGTGAGCCACTCGAGATCGACTCAGAGACTACTCGAACTCGACTCGACTTTATCGAGCTCGAGTCATGTTTTATAGTCAAACCAGCTAAGCTTGAGTTCCACTATACTCGACTCGACTTTATCGAGCTCGAGTCGTGTTTTATAGACAAACCAGCCAAGCTTGAGTTCCACTATACTCGACTTGATAAGCTCGCAAGCTTAATCGAGCTTTGATAAAATATAAGGATTTAATAGTTATTTTTTCAGTTGGACCCTTATTATAATTTTAAACCCAAAGCTATCACAGTCCATGAGACTCTTTAGTAATAATTTGGGATGGATCTTTTATCTTCTTAAAGCCCAATCATTTTATACATCAAATTAAAAGTTAAAGATAACATAAATAATAAATATTCCTTAAACCTAAACACCTCACAATCTTTTCTGCTTCAACACCGTCACTCTCACCCACCACACCTAGCAGTTCGCCTCCAAATTCAACACCCATGCAGCCGATCACCTCTTTTACTACTTTTACTTTCCTAAGCTCTCAAAAACCTCTCCTCTACTCCTCCAATTTCCTCTCATGAATTCATTGACATGATGCTTTTGTCCACTGTGAACAATAAGTGCAGTAACATCAAGCCCAGAATGTTGATTGCTGGGTTTTTTCTCCTCATCCTTCTCACTTAGTTCCTTAGATTCAAATAACTATTTAGATTTATTTATGGTTGCTGTTGAAATTGTTAGGTTTTTCCTTTCTTCCCGTGGTACTGTTCATTGTTTCATGGTGGAGAACGACGGTGGAGAATGACAGACAGTGAGTATGTAGGCATAGCACAACTAGGAGTGGCTTAGTTGAGCCGAGCTCGAGCTTGGACTTATGTTAACGAGCTCGAGCTCGAGCCTGAATATCTAAGCTCAGCCGAGCTCGAGCCGAGTTCAAGCTTGATGTTTTGTTAACGAGCTCGAGTTGAGCTTGCCGATACTCGGCTCGACTCAGTTCTTTTACACCCCTAGTCGTGCTTACAGCCAATGTGGAGCAAACCAAGTTCGACTTCACTCCATAAAACCACTAATGTTGACCACTACGCGCATCAGTATCGCCTCACGCATAACTAGTAGCTGCCTAGAATACTGCCAACGCTTTCAATTTTCTCCTCCTTGCTCTGACGCCACCAAGCCAGCTTTTCCCCCGTATCACCGAACCGGAACCATGACCAGTTCGATTGTTGGAACGGATTACGAAGAAATGGAATCCAACTTACGAATTTCGTGACATTCAAGATACCAAACTATGTTGTTCTCTGTACAGGTATGCATCTCAGCGACCTGTAGTACTTCCCCTGACAGATCCAAATTCTTAGTTTTGCATTGAGTAATCATTTGTCGTTACATGATTCAAATGCTTCCGCGGTGCAATCGATGAATGTCCCTGTGCCTGGGTGACGATGCTCTCCTTAAGGGGGATAAAAAGCATCACATTCCGAGTTCGAATCCCTAGTGCTGCAGCATGGTAAAGGATTTAATCGGGCGGAGGGAGTGATGTAACAATACCTGAATTTGGTGGGTCCCTCGAGGAGAGGGCCTTCACAGCAAAAATACAAAAATAAAAAAACCACAAAAGATGAAAGATAAGGAGACAAAGGCAAACCTATCGAGGTAAAATCATATATGCTCCACTACCTTATCCACAATAGATAGGCAAGAAAAAATCAAGGAGCAATATTACATAAATGTCCGGAGCCAGAGTTGAATTTTAGAGGGGGGCCCAATTGGCCCAAAAATTCAAGGGGGGCCAATTTTGTGTAAATCATGTAAAAAAATACCAATGCTGGGACTCAANAAGGAGACAAAGGCAAACCTATCGAGGTAAAATCATATATGCTCCACTACCTTATCCACAATAGATAGGCAAGAAAAAATCAAGGAGCAATATTACATAAATGTCCGGAGCCAGAGTTGAATTTTAGAGGGGGGCCCAATTGGCCCAAAAATTCAAGGGGGGCCAATTTTGTGTAAATCATGTAAAAAAATACCAATGCTGGGACTCAAACCCATCAGCGAAGGGGACTTCAACAACTATTAACCACTGAGCTAGCGTTTCATACATGTCATAATACTAATAAGGCAACTCATAACCAAAATTTAGGGGGGGCCATTGGCCCTGTTGGCCCCCCTAAATCCGCCTCTGCGCTTACCCAAAATTTCTCTACAAATGCATGATTGCATATGAAATAGTAGCCCTAATAGAAGAGTGTAGCGCGTTGATCCACAAAAAGTAATCTTGTTTACTAGCGTCAAAGCTTGATAGACTCCCACATTAGAGAAAAGAGGGATGGATTCTAGGTTTAAATATGAGCCAATATTATGCTCTCCCAGGTTAACTTTATTTTAGAGGATAATGACCTCATAAAAAATTAGCAATGGACCGGATACAATCCACCATGTCATGTTTAGTGTTCTAAAGAGTGGAATCAATAATGAGAACATCATCGGATTTGTAGGAGGCTAGCAAATGAGACAGCATGTAGACTACCAAAGCATGTCACCTTGCTTCTCGATAATGGTATTTAGGAGTTTTTTCAGAAGTAAATTGTTGTAGCCAAAGTTGTGATTTTATTTCCATCAATTATGCTTGATCTCTAGCCTCCCATACTAGATTCCAAAGGAGGGACTACATCTCTCTCTCTCTTCTTATATTTTTCTTTGTTCTCTCTAATGAAGTTAGGTTGAATAAGTCCCTTAAAAGGTTGCCTTCCGGAAACCTCCTTTTCTCTTTTCATTTCCAATTTTTTGCTTTGTTTTCTTTCTCGGCATAATAATTTATCACCATAGATCTATTCACTTGGGTGAATTTTATGCCCCTACTTATGGGTTTCTTTTCTCCTTCAATAGAGATTGTTTTCACATTTTCTAGTGATGTTATTAGGCCTTTTGTGAAGAAACCAAAGCCAAAAGTCATGTTGAAATATCTTTTCAACAAGAATTTCTTTTATCTTCTATTGAAGCTCAAGAACAAGAAAATTTTCACTTTATAGTGTGGTCTTTACAGCACAGGCTAGATCTGAAAAGATGCTCTATTTGTTGTTTATTGACTTTATAATAGGTAAGTTTTCTTATGTTTTTACTTTCTAGATTTTGATATGTGCACCCCAAAACTGTAGATTTATGTTTCAGTTAATGAATATGGCTCTTTCTAAGAAGGGAGTGATGTGAAAAGTCCAACAATTCGACGATAGGTTAATATGATGAGGTCATGACGTGAAGCAAGCAAGCCCGACAAGGAAAATGGGACTTGATCCAAGCCATTTGATGAAAAGAAAAGGATAGTGTAATTCGTTAATTCGGTAATATAGGTTTTTTTTTTTGATAAAGGAGCATTATTCATTCATATAAACAGATCAACAAATCTGAGGATACATAACTGAAAATCTAATAGAACAAAAGGGTGAGAAAAATTTAACCTAAGAATTCTCCCCAACCTACTACAAAGAAGCACACAACGAGATCTATTTCCTTCAAAAGAGGATTTATAACAGCACTCTGCTCTCGCGGGCATCATAACCTGTATCGTCCGTGCAACAACCACCAAGCCAATAGGTGAAGGCGATGCAAACCTGTGGGGTGAAATATCTCTTTGTTGGCAAATTTCTGCAGTAGACAAAGAATTGTTCTTGAGGTCGAATCTTCCTATATGGCTTTTGGCTCCAATAGTTTTATTTGAATCACTAGAGATGGTAAAAAACCACCAGATGGACAAAACACACCCACAAAAGTAAGACTAAACTCACAAAAAATGAGACTAAACTCACAAAAAGTGAGAATAAAATAACAAAACTGAAAAACAAAAGAGAAAAAGCAAATTGGTGGGAGGCTTACCGCCGAAAAAAGAGTCGTCGGCGTCAGCCCCAATATGTAGATCTAGGGTTTTTTTTCCTGAGAGAAAGAGAGAAAAGAGAAAAATCCTAAAACTAACTACACCGAGTGGTAATATAGGCTTTTTGTTTCTTTGACAATAAGAGTTTGCATATCTTAATGAAGTTTTCTTCTTTCTTTTTTCGTTTTTTTCCCTTTGGGGTCAATAATATATATCTTTTGATAAATCATAATATATATCTTGATTAAGTGAATACAAAAAATATCTCTTATTGTTGGCAGACATTTTTCTTTTCTCTCTATTGTTGTTCTTAATATATATCTTGGCAGACATTTTTCTTTTCTCTCTTTTTGTTGCTCTTAGTTTTCTTACAAAAAAGAAAACTCTTGTCGTGCTTTCTCCCTGAATCGTAATCACAAATTAATATTAATGACTTTTTTATTCAGTTGATTTATACTCGAGATACAATTATCATCGTAAAATTATATTGTGATCCAGGGCTTAAAGAAGGCCTGATGTGGCTACTGGGTAATCAGAATGAATTGAGAAATGTGCGGGCTACCAAGTTTTGCAGGCCAGAATTGGAGGGCTGCTTTTGCTGAAATTAAACAGGAAGTTTGGGCCAGACTAGAGGGGTGGAAGGGAAATCTTTTCTCCAAAACTGTAAAGAAATGTTGATTATGGCTATTGCCTAATAATTCCTTGTCTTTGCAACGAGTTGGCCCAACCAATGAGTAAATTCTGGGGTGGGGGAGCAGTAAATTATTATATATATAGTAGGATATAATAAGTTACCATAAAGTTCTGCTATCTTGTGATTTTAACGCTGATTTAAGACCTTGACCCACAATTCTCTCAAATATAGTGCAAATGTGCAATTAATGTTCTAATATATGCTTTCTCAAAAAAAAAGAATGTTCTAATATATGCGGATTTTAACTATCAACTGGCTTTGGACCCCGATTTCAATTTGGCAGTTTGAGATATCCGATATTGGTATAAGGAATTTAGGTTTATTTATTTTGTGATAAACCACATTGACCCAACACAAGCAAAGGAAATGCGTAGAAAGATGGTAATTAAGAGGTACAACAACAACACTTGGAATAAAATCACTACTGCCTTGACGGGTCAAGCAGAGCATGATCCCCGCCGGTACAGCTCTTTATTATTTTAGCAATGTCTCTCTCTACTCTAACATGGAAATGCTATATATAATGTTACTCTCCGGTAGGTCTGGACTCTTTAGCTTCTGGGCTTTGTCCTCACGGCAGGGTGTACCCTGCACAAAAGAGAAGAAGCATGTATAAATGTTGCTGCTGTATCTTCATTAATTAATTAAAGTTGAACAAAGAAAAGAAAAGACGAAGTGAACATAACACAAATGATCAACAACGATATATCAAATATCAGAAAATTCGTCAGTCATCATAAACATATTGGTGTTTAAATGGCACGGCCTGTCAAAAGAATTAACAATACCAATAGATATTGTCACGTTAGCTATATATTTTTGGGGGTTAGCACACACATTTAGAATATCATTACTAAGGTTTCTTGCAATTCTTTTTTATCTATATATTAGCATTCAATGTTAATTATAGGCATCCAATTGTAACTTTTTTTCCTCTAGCCTGACGGCTCTAGGAGTTTGGGAAAGGAATTATTCTTACACTATGGACCTAGTAATGGAGATGTTCCTCCCAATTATATTTTGCTCTACTGACTCTACACAAAGGTAGGCAAGAATTTAAGGATAGGATAGGAGGAGACTTACGTCCGCATTTTTTACCAGCTGGTCTATTCTTAATGTTGCAACGCTTGGGAATGGTGATGGCAATTCCTGGGTTGATACGTGCTTGCTTTGCCAAGGGTGACAAGAGAACGGCACAAAGACATTCAGGAGCAGTTCTGATGAGAGCCCCAACTTTGGAGCAACAATTTGGGGGAACAGGGGCCCTTGCATTCCCTGCCGCCCCCAAGCAAGGGCTCAGGCTAGCAGCCGCACTCCTAATTGGTGTCCTCCCACAAGCTGATCCTCCTGCCCCATCCACTTCTCTCACGTACTGGCTTGATAGTACCACCATAACCACCATCACAGCTGCAATAAAACCCTTCATTGTTTCTTTCTTTCTTAATATATGCTATACTACAATTTTTATAACTAGCAACTTCAGTGACTATGATCGTGGAAGATGAGCAACACACGCATATATATACATGCATATCGAATGGCACGGAAAGAATTAAAGGGAGGTTACTAGCTCTTCTTTTTGTGAGTGCGGTGGTTGTGGATACGTGGAAGGAAAAAAATGGTCTATGCCAATATGGATTCAAAGTTACAATGATGTTTGATATCTTTATGTCCTTATGTTTGTTGTTTTAGTCTCCAAAGGCGAAGCATCAGTTAAGCGAGTGCGAGCTTCTTATATTGACACCTAAGGTTATGCATCACGCGTGCGGGTATTTTGCGTTTCCCTTTCACTCTCTTCCAGTCTTTTCTTTTCCTACCATTGGCAGCTAAATTAAGTTCACATCCATTAAGGTTCAATTAGTTCACTAAAATTAGCCACTTCCAAACTCATTGTGGGGGTAACCTTCCTAATGTTCCATATGTGTCATACATAAGGTAAGTCTTGAACCCAAGAATACTGAAAGGATACTTAGGCATTGAAAAAAATATGAAACTTAAAGGATACTTAAACTTGTTATCACTCAGACCAACAATTATTGATCAAACACTACCTATTTTTCTTAAATAATGTCTCAAATTAAAATCTTGTATATGAAAAAAAAAAATCAATATGAGCATATATAACTTTATCCCTTATTAGATCGATCCATCTCAAGCCAGACTAAATAGAACTTGGTCAACCTTTTGAATACCGATGGTTTAAAAAATTAAGTTCACATTAAAGTCCACAGTAGGCACGGATCCATCATTTCCCAGTGACTGATTGGGAGTCTCATCATGATATGTTCCACTGATGCACTATAATTTCTATGTCCCAAATCTGAACTCCCCACTGATCAAACTGTATTTTGTGCGCTAACATTTCATTTTACTCTGGATGCGATCGAACTGAAAATCAGAATTGTTTTACATTTTGGACGTTGGAAGTTTAAGGCATAACTACTTTAAGAAGTTTGCACTCCGGTGAAAGATCTGAATATGTTGGGAGAGAAAGGTTGTAAGGGAAATAGGGAAGAAATTGAACAAGAAAAACAATGACTGTCACTTGGTTTGGGAGAGTTTTAGGATTGGGATGGGAGAGTTTTAGGATTGGGAAAGTAATCGAGAGTAATTGTTTCTTTATACTAGAAGAATATCCTCGTATATGATAAAAATTATCATTGGGAGATTCACCCATCATACTGAGGTGGCCAAGAATATCCTCACCATAGGCATAATAATCTCTTCCGGACTTTGATGAACTGCAGCTGCAGGGTGTGCGGATTAAGCGTCACTCAGCTCTTATGAGGGCTGTTCAGGAGCTCCTTCAACGGAATTGGCAGGTTCATATTCGTCATATCTTGAGAGAGGCGAATAGTTGTGCTGATTTTTTAGCCAAATTGGCTTTCACTTTTCTTTTAGGTGTATCTCACCTTGTTCAACCTCCAGGGGGTTGTTTAATGTTGTTATCTAACGATGCTGCTGGAGTTTTGACTCCACGGCCTTTGTCATCATCAGTTTAAGCAATAAAATTCGTCATATTCTCCAAAAAAAAAAATAATCTCTTCCGGACTTTGATTGGTACTTGTTCTGTTGAGCACTCTACCGTAATATACATCCATAGGTTTCTTGTACCCGTAATTAAGAGAATTAAGAGTACCTTAGCTCTTATATCCATAACTCTCCTAAAATTAAGTGTCCCAATGGATCAAGAGATGAAAGAAAATTAACTTTTTCTATTAATTGAAGAGTAAATGACATATTTAGGGTCTGTACTATTTCAAAAGTATCGTTTGGGGTCTGTATTATTTTATGTCCCTTTTACGGGTCTATACTCTTATTTTTCGTCCCATTTAGGGTCTCGGGCAGTCCACGTCATCAGCGGGGCTGCCCAAGACCCCTAAAAGGAACGAAAAATAAGAGTACAGACCCGTAAAAGGGACAAGTCATAGTACAGACCCCCAAACAATAGTTTTGAAATAGTACAGACCCAATATATGCGAAAACTTGTGTACTAACCCCTCGGAAAACTACGATAAAAGTCGAAAATGGTCATAAATTCTTGTCTGGAACTTGTTTTGGTTCAAATTTTTTTTTCTCATTATTATTTTAACGTGGTCTAATGGATAGTATCAATCTCCAGGCTTAGCTCAAAATTTGAAAAATTAGCATAAAACTCGTGCGGTAAATTCGAAAATGGCCATAACTTCTCGTCTGAAACTCATTTTGATTCATTTTTTCTTCCTCGTTCTTATTTTGACATAGTGTAAAGCAGGGGCGGATATAGGGGGAGCAAGGGGGCCAGGCCCGCCCTATAATCTGCATAAGTATATATATGGTAATAAAAATCCAATAAAAATAAGCTAGCTGAGTGGTAAGAGGGGGCGTGTTGGTCCTCAAAGTCACAGGTTCGACTTGTGGCGTTGGCAATTTCTGCTTTATTTTCCACTTCGGGAACAAGAAAAAGGCCATAATGAGTTATTAGTTCCAGACGTGAACTGTCCGATTGGACTGCAAAAGCTAGAAGAAAAAGTTAGCGACGAAAAAAGAGAAAAAAAAAAAAGGAGGGAGAGGATAAATATATTCAAGTGGTAAATCATGGCATTGTGTTTAAAATTAAAGCTCAAATATCAGTCTAGTTAAACCCCCGGACTAATTCAGGTTCCAAGTAACATAAATGATCAAAAAGAAGTAGTGAATAATGGTTAAAAAATTCTCCATTACAGAAGAATCCGAAATTAATAAAACTGAGAGCTAGCTAGCGCCGGGGGATTATTAAGTAAGCAAAAATGAAACATTAATTAACAGATTTTATTTTTGTTGGCAGCGGCGGCGTTGTTGGAGAGGACGAAGTTTTTCCAGTAGGCGACAGTTTCTCTCTGGATTTCGAGGTCGGTCTTCTTGGGGGCGGGGGTTTGTTGGTGCTTATGAGAGGGAGGGAGGGCGTCGAGGTCGTGGAGGACCTTGGTGATGTCGAGGACGAGGCGCTCGGCGAGGGCGCGGGAGAAGTCTTCGCGGATGACGACGCGGAGGACGGTGATGTGGCGGGCGTCGGCGGGCATGGTGTAGGCCGGGACTATCCACCCGAAGCGCCGGAGCATCTCGGCGATCTCAAACTCGTCGTGGCCGGAGTTGTCCTTGAGGGAGAAGGCCACTAGGGGCACCCCGACCTCCTTGGACACGATCTTGAACCTCCCGGTATCCTCCAGCCCTTTCCTCAGCACCATCGCATTCTGGTGGCAGTTATCCATCACGTTCCTGTACCCCTCGTACCCTAACCTTATCAATTGATAGTATTGTGCTATAATCTGACTTGAACCTGCATGAATGAATTTGCATGTATTAATATTAATTATCATATAATAAGATTAAATCAATCAATCATGTAGCTAGTACTCTGTACCCAAAAAAATCATGTACAGTACTATTGTAGTTTATAGCTATACCTTTGGAGAAATTAAGCGTGAAAGTTGGCTGGTCAGCTCCAAGATAGTTGATGTGAAAGATGAGCTCTTCAGGCAAGTCTTCTTTGCTCCTCCAGATATTCCAACCAACACCGGCGTAGACAAGCCCATACTTGTGCCCGCTCACGTTGATGCTCTTCACCAGTGGGAGCCTGAAGTCCCATTCCAGCTCCGGCCACAAGAATGGCGCAATGAACCCTCCACTCGCTGCATCCACATGAATTGGTGTATCCCATCTGCGTATATATATATATGCAATTAACCCTCCAACATTAATTATTAATACATCTTTTCATTACATGTTTTTTTTTGATAATTCATTCCATCATTATATAATCAATAGTGGTACCGTACCCGGTGGCTTTGTTCTTCTCCATCAAAAGATCATTCAGGAGCTTCACATCTTCGAATTCTCCATTGAGGGTAGAACCCAGGATGGCAGCAACACAGATGGTGTTTTCATCCACCATCTCCACAGCCTTTTCGGGGTCCATCACATAGTAGTCTTCCCTTAGCTTTACTTCCTTCAGTTCTACCTCGAAGTACCTCGCAAACTTCTCCCAGCATACCTATTTACACAATAAAAGAAAAAAAAAAACTCATCAATTCAGGAAATAAATTATTTCCTAATTAAGAACCAGGACTATAGTACTACATTATTCCTTTCTGATTGATCATGCAATTATTGGAAAACCCACCCAGCAAAGCCCAAAACTTTCCGCCACCGCCCATGGTTAATTTTTTGGTTATTTCGGGCAAAGCCCAAGGTCGTTGTTTGTGGGTATCACATTCACAAACTTCTATATGTCTAAATACTATGCCAGCCCAGGTATAAGGTATTGCTGTTTTAGTGGTGAGTGAAAAAGGGCAAACTTTTGTTGAATTTGAACGTATTAGCTAGGTAGGTAATAGGTGTGGACATGCATGCATACCTGAACATTGGCACCAGTGACAATATTGGGGTTGTCATAAGGTAAACCTTGGGCCTTGCGCTTGTTTTGCCACTTTCGCTTAAAAGCAAGGCCAGCGAGCATTATTGCCTCGGATGATCCCACGGTTCCCACACCAACTGCGGCCTCAGCTTCTCCAAGCGGTGCGTTGAATAGATGTGCTATCATGTTCACACACCGGTTCTGCCCCAACACACATAGTCACACAGATTTGGTGTTAGTCCAAAAAAAACTATTTTATGGGACCCGCGGCTAAAATATATAATTGCACCAAACCATAAAGTGATCAAGTATAGTATTTTATGTAATGCTACTATACTATGCGTTAGTAGTGGGTGGGGTAGGGAAATTAATGAACCTGGAGCTCAGTGGTAACGGGATACTCGTCCATATCGACGTAGTTTTTGTTCATGGAATCCATGATAAGCTTGTCACACTCGGGTTCCATCCACGTGGTGACAAAGGATGTCAAGTTCAGCCTGGGCTTCCCATCAAGCATTAGCTCATCGTTAATGATCTGAAAAGCTGCCTCCTTTGGTATCGAGTTCTCAGGCATCTTATACCTGCACATAAACATAATATATTACATTAAGATCATTCAACATAAGATAGGCAGCTTAATAAAAACCTGTGATTATTAGTACTTAATAAGTACCTAGGAAGTGATTCCCGGACATAGCGAGAGGCGAAGGTGGAGTGCACGGAGACATCCGATTGAGAAGCGATTCTTGAGAGAACCATGGCTTGTTGATTGAATGAATTCAATCAAAATACTGCACAAAACCCACAACAACAAATTAAAAAAACCCTTCACGGACGTGTGTGTATATATATGTGTATTGAATGAAACCTACCTATGTGAGTGCGCCTGAGACTCTTGCAGGTTTGAGATTTTTTGCTTGGAGAGAAAGGTCAAGTAAACTTTGTTATTTATAGTAATAGCTAGCTAGGTTGATGGAAATTCTTTGTGGACAAGTTGCCGCATAATTACTATTCAATGCCTATGAATATTTTCTTCCCATGTGAAGCTTTGAATGAGAACAAGGAAGATTTTTTGCCTTTTTTGTTTTCACTATTTCGTCCAATTCAATTTTTAAAATAGGAAAAAATAAAAGAATAAAGGAAAAGAATTTGTTCCATACCGCATATACCATATTGCCATAACACTTAATTAGTATACCAACATTGCCCCCCTGCTCGTTCTGTTTTCCTTTTCTTTTGCGTTTTTACCTCTAATACCACCGACCATGCCTTACAAGACTTTTTCCTTTTCTTGTTTTTGTTATAAAAACGTGATTTTTTGGATGTCATGAGTGGACAAAAATCCACCTACTTATTGTTGTATATAAACACAGAGAAAATGAAAGAATGATGAGCTTGAGCTCATCCCTTCCCCGAGCTTATCTTCCTCTCCTGTCTACTTCTCTTCAGTTTTCCTACATGAAAAAGGCTTGCTTTAAACACACAATTTACAATACGTTATCAGCACGATAACGCTCTACCCAGTGCAGGAAAATCCATGTAGAAAACCAGAAAAATGATGAAGAAAATTGGAGCAGAAAATGGAAGAAAACCAGCCATTTTTCCGCCCCTGGTCACTGTTCTCGGGGAGCCGTTCCGCGCCGCCCCTCGCGACACCGCCACCACTGTCTCGTCCCCCTCGCCGTCGCGACCTCGACACCGTCTTCTCCGGTCGTTTTCCGGCGCCGACGCGCCGTGAGGAGGAGAAGACCCAACAGCTGGCTCGTCGGATCCTGCTCCTCCACGCCTACCGCACCCTGCCGACGAGCTCTTGTCTCTTTTCGCCACCAACGAGCCGCATAGTTACCGCCTTCCCTCCCTACACCGCCCATGCCTCCTCCTTCGGGCTCGTCGCCGCCGCAACCCGAAGGTGAGCGACGGGTTTTTGCTTTAACCCGTTCGTGTTGGGGTCGGGTCGCGCCTGTGGTCGGGTTGACCCGCGAGCTGAAGAAGATGACCCGTATAGTGAAGGTCCGACCCGACCACAGACGGGTCACGGGTTGTAACAGATGGGTTTGTGGTTTTGGGTCTGGTTCACTATTCATTTGAACATGGGCTTGTTTTTTTTGTCCTGGGCCGGGAATAGTTATGGGTTTGGGCTGTGACTATTCGGCCCACTGCAAAAAAAAAAGGAAAAGACTGGGCCGGTACTGTTCACAGCCCGGCCCCTCAAAAAAAAAAAAAAGGAAGGAAGAAGGAGGAGGAGCATCCTTGATTTTTCGTTTTATGCAGGTAAGTCCCTGAAATTCAGTCCTTAAGCAATTTATATTCTCAATTATATCCTAGACGAAATTGCTTATTGTTTAATTAATGTTATTTTTTGAGTGATTGAATGTTTAATTAATATTGATCTTGGATCATTAAATGAATTGTGAGCTCACGATGAGCCTCTGAAAATTATCCGGCACGGTGAATAGTAATTCCCAAAGACCGTGAATAGTGATTTTGGCCGGAAACCGGCAAACCCCGAAGTGTTTGGCCGGAATTTGAGACCTCGTGATTTTTGATCGTGAATAGTAATTTTGACCGAAATCTGAACGCCTCGAATTTTTCCCGGCGAACCCCGAAGTGTTTGGCCGGAATTTTATACCTCGGGTTATTTCCCGGCAAGTCCGGAAGGCGTGAATAGTAATTTTTCGGCGATCATGAATAGTAATTTTGACCGATCTGGCAACCGTGAATAGCGTTTTTAGCCGATCCGACGAACCCCGAAGTGTTTGATCGGAATCCGACGCCTTGGGTTTTTCCCCGCCAAGCCCAGAAGGCTAATGGCATATACATACCGGAATAGTAACCGGATATTAGTAATATATATTATATATATTATTGCTGAAAGATTTATCGAGTAAGCATATTTTTTTGTTTTTATTTAAATTCCGATTGGGCTATTAAAGGGCCCACTGCATTTAAATTCATGCCTTTAATTTTATTTATGCTTTATTTGGGCTCATGAAAGGCCCATAATGGCCAGCTAAGCCGCTTATTTCTTTACATTTTTTTAATTGGGCTCGTATAAGGCCCATCGCTTTTATTTTGCTGCAATTTAATTTTTAGTGAGTTCGCTATAGGCCCATTGCATTTATTTTTTTTAGAAATTTAATTTTTATTGGGCTAATTAATAAAAAGGCTCATTGCATTTAATTTCCAGCCATTTATTTTTAATTGGGCTATAATAGGGCCCATTGTATTTAATTTTCTCGTCTTTAATTTTACTTATGGGCTCGGACTAGGCCCATTATTTTAATTTCCTGCCATTTACTTTACTTGGGGTAATTAACATAAGGCGCCTTGCTTATTTATTTTAATTTTATATATCCCATTGTGTTATTTGAATTTGAAGCCCATAAAATTTTTCCGGAAGAAATTTATAATGGGCATTAAATGCGAAAATGCATTTAAATGAGAATAGTTCGAAAGACTAAATGTAAGAGTTCAGAAGACTCGGGAAAAGAAAAAATACAACGAAGACTGGAAGTCTTACCGTCCAAAAGATCCTGAAGATCATTCAAGGAAAATCGAAAATAAAAACTATTACCACCAGAAGATGGAAATTACATGACCACCAAAAAGTGGATAATATACTTGCTTACCCTGAAGGAGCAATTTATTTTATCTTCAATTTATTTTCTGTTCAGTTTAAATTCTTACGCATTGTAATTTATTTTTATTTTTCAGCACATTATAATTGTTTCTTAGAATAATGCCTGAAGCATTAGTCTCGAAGACGATGCAAAATTGACATCCACAAGGGGGAGAATTATATGTGTGTGGATGTCAATATAACCTATTATGACATCTCGAAATAAAAAAAATGATGAATGATTAACACGCTCCAGAAGAGCATAAATTCGAATATGTTCCTGAAAGACGCATGTTTTAATATGATCTAGAAGATCGTATATTTACGCGAGTACAGTCACCCCCAGTAATAAAATGAATTATTATGGATCCCAAATGAATTGACTCAGACTTATTCCCTGAAGCGAATAAGACAGTATAATTATTTGTGCCTGTGGGCGTAAATGAGATAATAAATGGAAAAAGCTCAAAGCAAATATGCATATTATTATTACATAAACGGATACATAACTGGAGAACATTCAAAGAGGAATGGTTCCCATACATATGTTTTAAACAGTAATCTATCTGTTGGGTTCAACATTAACCTTGAAACTCTGAGCCTCACCATTAATGTTGACCCTAACACTGTCGTTCCAGGAGAACCACATACCACCCCTGTTGTTTTCTCCAGGTATCTCAAACCGATTCGTTGGAGGAAAACGAAGTGGAATCACACCATGATTCTCTCCTACTTGCCACAAAGTCTCAGTAATCAGTACCATGTTAGGCTTGTACTGATTCTTCAGATCCCTTAAGGTACGCACAAAGTCTTGAGACCTTCTTGCTATACCCCTGCAATTCCACAATAAAAGTCGTACCTTAGGTGAAACGCCCGTGTCCCAATTTATTGATATAAGTTATAATTTAATTATAGATTGACCAAATTGTCCTTAACATTCCCGGGACACCCGTATCCCAAAATAACCAATCAAATTAATCATAATATATAGAAGGACCAAAATGCCCTTCTTCTCGGGATACAATATCAACAACAAAATCAATGAACATTTATACAACAAATTACACAACGAGTATGCAGCGGAAGGCTAAACATAAGATAACATGTATGCAGTGAAACCTATGGATCCGATCCGAAGAGAGGAAAGCACCGCCACCTGCTGATATGTACTTCTGATCAACGATCAGCTAACCTGTGTAAAACTGTGAGGAGGTGAGACCAACCACTGTCTCACCGCAGACAAATAAACCAATAATATACAAAACAAATCAACTACAAATACACCGGCATTAGGAATTAGCAAACACAATGCACAAACGATTCACAATACACAACACAAGTCATCACCAGACTTCAACTATCACTTATCATTACTTATCATATTGTCTTTGTTATTAGGTTTAATACTTTATTAGGGCCCTCTACTGTGTGCGTCGAGCTCGGTCCCGTCTCATGAGACAACCAGGCA
>JAKUCV010006090.1:0-14575 GCA_028386065.3 Turnera subulata
TCTTATTTTATTATTACAACCCAACCATAATAATAAACGACTAGGGACTTTTAAGAATATACATATCAAATACATATACACTAGGGTAATATATATGTGCAAGCGATTATCTCATAATCATATATATAGGTATAACCTCAAAAAATGTATACATGAATACAATCATCCATAGATTGGCTTTTGGGCATATTACTAACAGGTTGAACCGTGGTTGGACCGTGGTTCGACCAAGTGGGTGGACCATGGTTGAATCTTGGTTGTACCGGGTCGTTTTGGGCTGATTTGGTTCACTAATTATCAGAATTATTGAACCAAAATTATTGCCAAATGATGTATAATCCCATTAATGCTTAGTGGAGCATCCATTAATGCTTAGTGGAGCATTAAGACATAGTGGAGACATGATTAGACTTAAAGTATAATCATGATGGTTAATGCATGATGATGTTGGCCATTATCTCATTAATCTATGCATTAATTGTGTGTATAAATAGGGCTTGATAATCAGATTATCAACACATACAATTTAGATTACACACTTCATTCTTTGAGAAAGAAAGAAGCACATATAAACACTAGTTTCTAGCTCTCGAAAATTCTGAAGCTAGCACTCAATTCGGGAGTGCTCGGGTTTGATCGTGAGACGGTTGCGAGCAGACATCAACGGTTCGTGTGGATACCGTAGCGGAGCCGGATTTCTCGTTGGGTTCTTGCTAATTCTACACTACAGTTGGGTGAAAGACCTCAACCAAACAAGGTACGAAAAATTGTTATTCGGTTTAGTTAGCTTCACTTGGATCCTCCATGAGTACCGGGTCTTTTCGCTGCGTTTTGATTGTCAAGTTTGCATGCCCGGTTACTAATAGTGGTAGCGGAGCCTCTTGTGAAATGCTAAACCGAATTTGTTGTGCATATGTATGATATGCTCATATTGATATATATATGATATGTTGTATGTGATGTAGCATGTTCATGATATGTTGAATTCGTTTTTGTATGTGTGATATATGATGAGGTTTGTTTTTGTCAAAAGTGTTTGACAACAAGTACTTGATTGGTATGTGATATCAATCAAGGTGTTTTTGGCAGTAAGTCGAATGAGTTCGACAAGGAAAATCTATTGTCAGTTTTCGTATAGATCGATTGTCGTTCTAGTGCGATTGTCGTCCTTTGTCAGGTGCAAGGTTGTGAATTAATATACTGTGCAAATGAGTCCTGTCTAGGAGGCTGGGTTTTAAGTGAACCTTTGTTCCTCCAGTCTTTCCTGGGGATTTCTCTTGGAATGATAATTCTGTCTTAGGAGATCGGCTACGCCATCTTTCCTGGGAATTATCGAATCAGTTCAATTCACTTCTTGTACGGGCACTATTCACCACAAGAAATTTCCTAGATCGAGGAGCTAGTCAGTCTTTGATCACAAGTTAAACATCGATGTTCAAGAGTTAAACATCGATGTTCTTGAACACTGCCAAGTATTCCTCTTGTGTTGCCTTCCATGATAAGCACTCATCATTGCTTAGATCAATACTTGGTAGGTTTTGCCAAAGCAAGGTGCCAATATTTATCCTAGCAAGGTGCGACGGGATAATTGTAATATCCGAACTGCTTGTTATGGGTTGAACTTAACTAGGTCATCTCAATAGGATTGAGGACTTAGAGGCAAGGAGTTGAGCTTAGTCTATGAGATAGACAAGAACAAGTGTTGTTCACTCAACTATCCAAGAGTTACATGAGATGTAATTGACAAGAGTTGTCTACCTAAATAATTATGATATAAGTGATCAGCCAAAGCTAACTTATCTTGTAGTGAAATATGGATCTTGGCCTACTCATAATTATCTTGATTTATATAGTAGGAGCATCATTTAATAAAATTCCTTATTAAGTGATTTTATGAATACGTGACTCTTATTTGTGTACGTTGATCAATGTTGTAGAGTTATCATGGCACAAAACACTAGTACACAATCTCTGCTATCGGTCCTTGAGAAGGAAAAACTGAATGGGAATAACTTCCTAAAGTGGCATCACAATTTGAGGATAGTCCTCAAACAAGAAAAGAAGTTGTATGTCCTTGAAGGGCCCGTTCCAAATGAATTGGCGCCTAATGCTCCTAGGGCAGAAAGAGATGTTTACAAGAAGCATGTTGATGATGCATTGGATGTTGAATGCCTTATGCTTGTTAACATGGACTCTGAGCTTCAGAAGCAACATGAGAACTTGGGTGCTTTCGATATGATCGAACACCTGAAAATGCTCTTTGAAGAGCAAGCAACGCATGAGAGGTATGAGACCTCTAAGGCATTGTTCCAATGCAAGATGGCCAAGTCATCACCGGTGAGACCTCCTGTGCTCAAAATGATTGGATACATTGAGAGCCTTAAGGGTCTAGGTTTTCCTTTGCAAAAGGAGTTGGCTGTTGATTTAGTCCTGCAATCGTTGCCGGATAGTTACAGCCAAATTTGTCATGAATTTCAATATGAATCATCTTGAAAATCCTTGTCTGAGTTGCTTAACATGTTAGGAACAGTTGAGCAACAAATGAAGGCAAACAAATCCAACAACATTTTGATGGTTAGAAAAGGCAAAGAAAAGGGTAAAGCCAAGTTTTACAAGAAGAAGAAATGTGCCAAAAGTTTGGTGCATGTGCATCTTCTTGTTCCCATGTGCTGAAACTCAAAGGTGGTATTGTAAAGGAAGGACAATGTTTCCATTGTAACAAACCTGGCCATTGGAAACGTAACTGCCCTATTTACCTTGAAGAGGTGAAGAAACAGAAGGGAAGTAAGGCTTCCACTTCAGGTATTTTTGTTATAGAAGCTAATATCTCTATCTCTGCATGATACCGGATGTGGTTCTCACATTTGTGTAAATGTGCAGGAACTGAGAAAAAGGAGAAGATTAGCAAAGGAAGAGATAGACCTGCGCGTTGGAAATAGAGCAAGAGTTGCTGCATTAGGCGTAGGGACTTACCATCTATCTTTACCGAGTGGTTTGGTTTTAGAACTTGATGATTGCTATTATGTACTTACTATAAGCAGGAATTTGATTTCTGTCTCTTGTCTGGACAAGAAAGGTTTTTCATTTGTAATAAAGAACAATTGTTGTTCTATTTATTTCAATGATATTTATTATGGTGGTGCATATTTAAGCAATGGTTTGTATGTTCTAAACCTAGAAACACCAATCTATAATATTAATACGAAGAAGGTTAGATTAAACGATTCTAATGAAACCAATCTCTCGCATTGTCGATTGGGCCATATAAACGAGACTCGTATTTCTAAACTCCATAAAGATTAAACTCATTTGATTTTGAATAATATGAGACATGTGAGTCATGTTTATTAGGAAAAATGACGAAGGCTCCTTTTGTTGGTAAAGGTGAAAAAGCTTCGGACTTGTTAGGTCTTATACATTCTGATATATGTGGACCTATGTCAACACAGGCTAGAGGTGGTTTTCAGTACTTCATTACATTTACTGATGATTACAGTAGATATGGCTATGTGTTTCTTATGAAACACAAGTCAGAATCCTTTAAAAATTTCATAGAATTCAAGAGTGCAGTACAGAATCAACTCGGCAAGAGTATTAAAATGCTTCGATCTGATCGAGGTGGCGAATACTTAGACCGAGATTTTCTTGATCATCTAAAGCAATGTGGTATTGTATCACAACTTACTCTACCAGGTAAGCTTCAATGGAATGGTGTATCTGAAAGGAGGAATAGAACTTTGTTAGACATGGTTCATTCTATGATGAGTCAAGCTGACCTTCCTTCTTCATTTTGGGGACATGCATTATTAAGTGCTACCTTTACACTTAACCGTGTTCCATCTAAATTGGTTGAAAAGACACCATATGAGATATGGACAGGGAAGCGTCCCAATTTGTCTTTTATGAGGATTTGGGGTTGTGAGGCTTTCATGAGACGAGAAGCATCAGATAAACTCGGTCCTAAATCCGTGAAGTGACTCTTTGTTGGATATCCTAAGGAAACTAAAGGATATTATTTCTATAATCCCACAGAGCACAAAGTGTTTGTTGCTCCTACTGCTATTTTTCTAGAAAGAGAATTTATTTCTCGAAAGAACAGTGGGAGAAAAATAAAACTCGAAGAAGTTCGAGGTATAGAGGCTGAGATGGAACAAGGACAGGAACCACAAGATGTTGTGGGTGAAAAACCTGTGCCTGTAACACATGGACTACGTAGATCTGATAGGATTCGGCATGAGCCTTAGAGATATGGATTTCTTATGACTCATACTAGAGACGTGATGCTCATAGAAGAGGAAGAGCCCACTTCCTATCAGCAGGCTATTACGGGTCCAGACTCTAAGAAGTGGCTAGAAGCCATGAATTCGGAGATGGAATCCATGTATGAAAACAAGGTATGGACCTTGGTTGATCCACCTAAAGGGGTAAAACCTATTGGGTGCAAGTGGGTCTTTAAGAAAAAGACCGACATGGATGGTAATGTGATTACCTTTAAAGAGCGATTGGTTGCGAAAGGTTTTAAGTAGGTTCATGGTATTGACTATGATGAAACTTTCTCACCAGTTGCCATGGTTAAATCTATCCGGATTCTATTGGCTATAGCAGCATACCATGATTATGAGATATGGCAAATAGATGTCAAAACTGCTTTCCTTAATAGAAATCTTCTAGAGGATGTGTACATGACACAACCTGAAGGTTTTGTCACTCCAAAAAATGCTAACAAGGTATGCAAGTTGCAAAGATCCATTTATAGATTAAAGCAAGCTTTTAGGAGTTGGAATCTTCGTTTTGATGAAGTAATCACACAGTTTGGTTTCATTGAAAATGAAGATGAGCCATGTGTTTACAAGTAGGTTAGTGGGAGCACAATCGTTTTCTTGTTGTTGTATGTTGACGACATTCTACTCATTGGGAATGATATTCCGACACTACAGTCTGTAAAAACTTGGTTAAGAAAAAATTTCTCAATGAAGGACTTAGGAGAAGCTGCCTACGTGCTAGGTATAAAGATCTATAGAGATAGATCCAAAAGTCTTCTTGGGCTAAGTCAAAGTACATATATCGATAAGGTGCTAAAGAGGTTTAGCATGCAAGATTCCAAGAAAGGTTTCTTGCCCATGTCACATGGCATATCTCTCTCAAAGTATTAATGTCCTAGAACATCTAAGGAGAGAGAGCGGATGAGTGATATTCCTTATGCATCAGCAATAGGATCTATCATGCATGCCATGCTATGTACTCGACCGGAAGTCGCATATGCATTAAGTGTCACAAGCAGATACCATTCTGATCCCGGTGAAAGTCACTGGACAGCAGTTAAGAACATCTTTAAGTACTTGAGAAGGACTAAGGATGCATTCCTTGTCTACGGATGCGTTGGTGAGCTTTTTATAAGGGTTACACAGATGCTAGCTTCCAAACCGACAGGGATGACTTTAGATCGTAGACAGGTTATATGTTTTGTCTTGGAGTTGGTGCTGTTTGTTGGAAGAGCTCCAAGCAAGAAACAGTTGTCGACTCTAGAACTGGGGCTGTACAAAGTTCTTTCTGAGAACTATGTAGCAGATCCTTTGACTGAGCCTCTCACACAGCAGAAGGATGATGGTCATGCTACATCCATTGCTATTAGATACATAGATAATTGGCTTTAGTGCAAGTGGGAGATTGTTAGTAATGTGCCCAAAAGCCAATCAATGGATGATCGTATGTAGTCATGTATATATACATTAAGGTTATTCCAATAAATATGTTTATGAGATAAACACTTGCACATATTTATAACCCTAGAATATTATATATTCTTAAATGTCTCTAGTCGATTATTATTATGCATGGGTTGTAATAATAAATTAAGACTAGCGTATGTTGAGAATTATATGAGATATGAATTCTACATACGGGTACAAGTTAGAGAACTTGTGGACTGGACCGACCCACTTAAGAACCCTACGTGGAACGTTATATGGTTGTCATTAGTGGTTCTTATATGTATTGTCCTTAGACCTTAGATCATCAAGGTTCCCAACATATGAGTCGTATACTTTGATATTATTCCTAGTCACTCGTAACTGAGTAGATACGTAAGGGTAATCATTGGGTATATGACATAATGTGTAGTGGGTTTTGATAGATCAAGATGGGATACGTCCAACCCATATAACGGGTATATTATCAGATGGGCCTTTTAATAGAGTTGAACTGTAAATGCGTGGCCACGCTCGGATTATATGATATGGTGATATCATGAGTATCCAGTTTTACACAATTAACTCGGGGATCAAGAAACTAAGATTAAACATATACGAGATTGACATTTTCCATGTCTCGTGTTTAATCTTGATAATGGGACGAAAGGACGATGACATGTTTCCGAGGCATAATGAATCAGTAGTGATCTTGTCGTTTGGGTAGCAATGATGTGTTGCTGGACACCGCTCATTGTTTATAATTGTAAAATGAGATTTTACAATTATTGCCAAACATTACAAGTGCCTACAGGGTCACACACTTAGAACTATTGATTCGAGCTGGTGGTTGAACCATGGTTGGACCGTGGTTCAACCATGGTGGGTGGACCATGGTTGGACATTTGTTGGACCATGGTTGGACTGGGTCGTTTTGGGCTGATTTGGTTCACTAATTATCAGAATTATTGAACCAAAATTAATGCCATATGATGTGTAATCCCATTAATACTTAGTGGAGCATCCATTAATGCTTAGTGGAGCATTAAGACATTGTGGAGACATGATTAGACTTAAAGTATAATCATGATGGTTAATGCATGATGATGTTGGCCATTGTCTCATTAATCTATACATTAATTGTGTGTATAAATAGGGCTTGATAATCAGATTATCAACACACACAACATTCACACACAATTTAGATTACACACTTCATTCTTTGAGAAAGAAAGAAGCACATATAAACACTAGTTTCTAGCTCTCGAAAATTCTGCAGCTAGCACTGCGGTTCGGGAGTGCTCGGGTTAGTGATCGTGAGACGGTTGCTAGCAGTCATCAACGGTTCGTGTGGATACCGTAGAGGAGCCGGATTTCTTGTCGGGTTCTTGCTGATTCTACATTACAGTTGGGTAAAAGACCTCAACCAAGCAAGGTACGAAAAACTGTTATTCGATTTAGTTAGCTTCACTTGGATCCTCCATGAGTACCAGGTCTTTCCGCTGCGTTTTGATTGTCAAGTTTGCATGCCAGGTTACTAACAATACATACATACACATCACATATACATACACATACACATATACATATATATACATATACATATACACACATATATACATACATATACATATACATATACATATATATATATACATATACACACACACACACACACACACACACACACACACATATATATATATATATATATATAACAAAAGAACTCGTTAATTTTTTGTCTTCTTTTTTCATCTATAGACAATTTTTTTTTTATCTCAGGGATAGTGGTATTATTATTGCTTAACTCGGAATTGTTCGAGGGACCGAAGTCCCAGATACATCAGAAGCAAGAAAATGCTATAACCCATCAGGTGGGTGAACAAAGTGAGTTACACTAATCGGAAACGTAAAGGCCAAATTGGCTACCAGTCAGCACACGAATTTGCCTCCCTGTAAATGTGTTTCAGCCATTGCCGTTGTAGTAGGGTCTGATCAGCCCGAAACGAACCATCGTGCCCAGGAAACTTGCACAACAGAGGTCGACACAGTTGAAACGGAGGGAACATCCTCGTGGGAGGCAGAAACAAACTCACTAGTAAGGTCTAAAAAATATTGAATTGGAATGAAGGGAGGCTCTTCAGCTAAATAAAAAACATTGGCATTTCTCTAGTTCCATAGCTTTCAAACAAACGACTCCAAATAACACTTCCCATTGGATAGCAGTATACCAACAATAAATTTCCATGGATCCACCCCACAGTGGTGGAAAGAGCAAAGAAAATGGGGGGTAGGAATCGCTGAAAACCTGTCCAGATATCACGTGCATGAGGACAATCCCGTGCCATATGGAGAGAAGTCTCCACACCAGTACCACATAGAGGACACTGTGGATCAGTAGATATATAGACAAACGCTAACAAAGGCCTGTATAATACACGACTAGTATTGGTGGATTATAATTAACAACAGGAACAAGAAAAAAAGTTAAAGAAATTAACCTCCTAAAATATGCAGCCTCCTCCTTCAAATAAACTAATTGTCGTAGAATTAAGGGATAATTACACCGGAGGTCCTATAAGATTTTTCAAAAACTCATTTGAGTCCTAAAATTGAAAAATACCTTATTCAAGTCCTATAACATTTAAAAAGAACACCAATTGAGTCTTCATCCATGATTCTGTTAAATTTTCTGTTATCTTTAAGAACTTTTAGTCCCTCTAAGTATATATAATATTACTTTAATCCCTACACTTTTCTAAAATTTTCATTTTAATCCTTTATAAAATAATAAAAAAAGAAAGGAACAACTCGAAACACTAAATACATATCTCTATGTATATTAGCCTTTAGGGTTTAGAATTTAGGATACAAAGTGAAGTAGTAAGAATTTAGGATTTAAGTCTTTTAGAATTTAAAATTTAGAAGTTTATGATATGAAGTTAAGGGTTTTAGGGTTTAGAGTTTGAGGTTTTAGAGTATAAGATTTAATATTTTAAGGTTTAGTATTTTAACATTTTTAGATTTAGAGTTTAAGATTTTTTCTTTTTAGTGTAATATTGTGTATTTAATGGTTCGAGTCTCTCTTTTTTTATTTTTTATTATTTTATAAAGGATTAAAACATAAAATTTGAAAATTATAGGGACTAAAATAATATTCTGAATACTTATAGGGATTAAAAATTCTTAAAAATAACAGAAAATTTGACGGAATCATGGACGGAGACTCAATTGGCAATCTTTTTAAATGTTATAGTACTTGAATTAGTCGTTTTTCGATTTTAGGACTCAAATGAATTTTCAAAAATTATTATAGGACCTCTAGTGCAATTATCCCGTAGAATTAATACACATATGCGTCATGGCTGCCGTAATCTGTAGTTTTTACCAGACGTTCTTAGAGAAACAAACTTTATGGACAGTCGATAGAAAAAGGACATTAATGGCAAATTAGAAGCAAAAGCTGAAAACATGAACACATTTCTTTACTTAAGCACGCAGGCCTCTGATTGCGATGGATGTTCATGAATTCCATGATCTAGGAGGTTAAGGAAGCCCATGCCCTATATATCTCCAAGCTTAGGTAGGCTTTTGCAGAACATGATCATTATCCAGACCCCACACAGGTGATAGCCCGTTAACCAGACCCAATACTAGACCCACATGGCCCAATTGTGTCAACCTGCAAGTCTGCAACCCTTACCCATTGTGTCAACATCAACCCAAAATTCTAGTTTTTTTTTTTTTTTTTATACTGGCCATTGACCCGTTATAATGTCGGGTCACGGGTTTATAGGTCTAACCGAAGTTTAACCGCGTCTAATAGGTATTAGAATTAGTAGTGAATTTTTTTTTTATATAGGAATGGTCCAATAAAAGAATAAAAATCTAACCATGGCCTGACCAAGATAAAATTGTGGAAATTTTGATTCTTAACTATGTAAAAACGGAAAACGAGGTGGCCTTGGACAGTGATAGGTCACGCACCGGGACAGAACAACTGGTTGCATCCGGGGATCAGGTACAGGAACCAAGGGGCTGCTTGAGTATTCTTTTGCGACTGAGGTAGAAGGGCGTCGCCCTCCAGGTTCTGCAAAAGCATGGAAATAGGCATGGGCTTCTTTAACACACCAAAAATACTACTCTGCACTAGCATTGGTTGCAGTGGTAAAGCGTGCTGTATTCCCCTTAAACTCCAAGGTCCAGGTTTTGAGTCCTGGTGGAAGCGGGTGTATTGAAATTGTGCTATTGATAGTGGTCCCACCTCACAAGGGTAACACATCGAGCCAAAGAAGAGAATAGTCCGGTAGTCGAAAAAAGTCAATGGGAATGTAACGGTGGATTCTCGGGATGCAGAGATCCTAACAGCGTCAGCGAAGGTTTTAGAGTTGGAGACTATATTATGTCAGCCAAATCTAAATTATTCAGCTCTAAATTTTGGGTAGGTAGCCAAATAAATGTAAATCAAACTTAAAGATATAATATTGTCTACAGCTCCTTTCCGGAATCATAAGCCAAAACATGTAGGTAGATCAAACAAAACTAGCTAGTAATAGAGATTAGAAAGGAGTTATTGGAGTATATATAATATATACCCAATACCTCAAGCTTCATCAAGTTAATATACTAAATTTGTATTGAACGCAATATACGTAGTCATGCACTAGCAAAACCTTTTAAGTGCCAGAATCATATAACCCTGCGGCTCGAACGTTCGATTAATTACTGCTCAAAATCCTTGATTGATCTCGGAAGAAGCATAGGGAGATGTGAGAGTTTCTGTATACGGAATGCACCTGGCTTGTACCTCACATTTGAGATTCACTTCTTCTCCAGGATTGTCCCATTTGAGTAAGTGAGAAGTTGATTGAAGATGCTCATGACCATGGAAGTGCAGCACCATACTTCCGCAATTGTCAATGGAGTCGGACAATTGCAATAGATTATTTCTTGACGAATCATACATGATGAAAATAACCCATGATCCTTCGTTCGCATCAAAAAAAAAAAAAAAAAAAAAAAAAAAAAAAACCCATGATCCTTTCTTGTTATATTCCTTCATGACCATAACCACTCTTAAATTTGGTATTGGTGACCAAGACATACCGAGACATCCCCCAACCTCTCCAAAGGCATTGTCTCCATAACCTCCTCCAAAGTCATGATGCGGCGGTACATCATAAAACTTCTCCTTGGCTAAATCAAAAGCAACAACTTCTACACGCCCTTTTCTCCAATGAAGTGCACCATTTAAGAACAGACCTGCCTCCCCGTCTGCAATATGGTGCAAGTATCCGCCAGGATTTTCCACCTTTTTCCAACAACCTGTCTTCAGGGAGAAGATTTTAACCTTAGGTACTCGATCTTGATCATCAGGAACCGGAGCAGAAGGGTGAACTGCAACTGTAAAGACCTTGTAATCACAAGAAGCCGAATCATATCCGAAACCATAAGCAGCATGGTCCACGCCATGATCGCTACCAAAAGCATCTTTTTCTTCTTCTTCTTCAGATGGATGTGGCAATTTTCTATAGACACCCGTAAAAGGATTCCACACAACTATGTCCCTACAATAGGGATTAACCTCTATTGTGATTACTGGTCTTTGCTCCATCAACAAGCAAAGAGGTTAACCCCTATTGTAGGGACATAGTTGTGTGGAACCCATTTACGGGTATGTATAGAAAATTGCCACATGCATCTGAAGAAGAAGATATTTTTGGTGGTTTTGATGGCGTGGACCGTATTTATGGTTTCGGATATGATTCGGCTTCTTGTGATTACAAGGTCTTTACAGTTGCAGTTCACCGTTCTGCTCCGGTTCCTGATGATCAAGATCGAGAACCTAAGGTTAAAATCTTCTCCCTGAAGACAGGTTGTCGGAAAAAGGTGGAAAATCCTGGTGGATACTTGCACCATATTGCAGACGGGGAGGCAGTTCTTGAATGGTGCACTTCATTGGAGAAAAGGGTGCGGTATAGAAGTTATTGCTTTTGATTTAGCCAAGGAGAAGTTTTATGATGTACCGCCGCATCATGACCGTGGAGGAGGTTATGGAGACAATGGCTTCGGAGAGGTTGGGGGATGTCTCTGTATGTCTTGGTCACCATTACCAAATTTAAGAGTGGTTATGGTCATGAAGGAATACAACAAGAAGGCATCATGGGTTCCTTTCATCGTATATAATTCGACAAGAATTCTTCAATATCTGTCCGATCACTCAATTATTAACGATGGTGGATAATTGATGCTACACTTCCACCGTCATGATGGGCATCTTCAATCAAGTACTTCTCACTTACTCAAATGGGATAATCATGGAGAAGAAGTGGAACTCAAATATGAGGTGCATGCCAGATGCATTCCGTATATATGATGGGCATCTTGCTTTTTTGCCATGTGTAGGCTTTGAGGTCTTTGTTTTTTGCCATGTGGAGGGTTTTAGGTGTTGTTTGATTGGTCCTTATTTTCATTATAATTATCCCAATTAGAGTTAAGGAAAAACCTAATTATACACGATCAGATTTTTTAGCAAGATTAGTACTCTCCACAATCAGAATTTTTTAATGATACAGTCCTAATTATACTACACTTTTAGCAAGATGAGTTACTTATCAGAATAAAAAAATAAATAAAAAGAATTAGTAAAAAAGATACTGAGATTAGATTAAAAAGAAGTTAAACCCTCCAGGATCAGATTAAAAAAAGTTAAACTCTCCATGAGATCAGATTAAAAAAAACTTTAGCCCATTTATTTTGTTCCGATTTTTTAACAAATAAATTTAATTGATAATTGTTAAACTCTTATCTCTAAATATTTATAAATACAGGTACAGGTTTTGTTTTTGATACTGTTTCCTCTCCATTTATTCTTCTCTGTTTTTCTACTTTTTTTAGCTTGCAGTACGTACTAATCTTATTCTTTTTTTTTTGTTCTCTATACAATACTATTTTGGTTTTTAAGTTCCTGTATCTAATACAGTTTCTTTAAAGAAACAAAAAAGTATAATCACACAGAGAAATTCGGATGTTAGTACATTGATGTACGGATACAGTTTCTGTGTTTTACAGTTTCTTTACAATTCTTTTTTGTTTTTTAAGTTTCTGCTCATACAGTTTCTTTTCAGAAACAAAGAAATGAAAACACACTGAGAAATCCGAATGTCAGTACAATGAAATCCGGATACAGCTCCTGTATTTTACAGTTTCTTTACAATTCTATTTTGTCTATTTTGTTTTAAAATTTTGTGTGTCTCTTATGGTTTCTTTTGAGAAACAAAAAATTGAAAACACACAGAGAAAATCCAGATGTCAGTACAATGAAATTCGGATACAGTTTCTGTGTTTTACAGTTTCTTTTCAGTTTCTTTTCTATTCTACTTTGATTTTTAAGTATTTATGTCTGTGAAAATTTAAATTTAAATTTTTTATTTTCTATTTGTATTGTATTTGTTTTTCCCCCCTCATTTCTATTCTATTATTTTTCCCTTCCATTGCATTTGTTTTTTTTACCAGTATTTTATATTATTTTCCATTTTTGGGCATTATGTTGGTTTTTTTTAATTTCCTTGAATTTAATATTTTTTCCTATTTTTTTACATTGCATTAGTTTTTAAAAATTATCCAATTTTTTTTCATTTTTTTGGCATTGTGCTAATTTCTTTCAATTTCCTTGAATTAAATATTATTTTCCTGTGTTAGTTTTTTGTTTTTCGGTTTCCTTTTTTTTCTTTCTTTTAGTATGTATTTTAGTAAGTATTAATATTTTTAAGAATTTATATAAAAGAAAATACTTTTTTTGTGTAACACTTTAATTGTATATTTAAATTTGTATAATATATTATTTTTTTCAGGAGAATGAATATTCATACATTGGATGAATTGACCCCTGACAAGGATTCATGGATAATTCAAGTTAGGGTTTCAAGGAAGTGGGAGTCTTTGAATACCAAATTACAAAATCTTCTTATCATTTTAGATTTGGTTCTAATTGATTCAAAGGTATGCTTATTTGTTTTTATTTTTTCCATTATTATTTAATTCCCACGAAATTTTTATAAAAAATGACGGCAATAATAATTTCCATTGGATTTTTTTATTTTCTTTTATTTTTATTATATTTCCTTTACATTGTATTAGTCTTTTTAAATTTTCCCGTATTATTTACATTTTTATATTTTTTGTTTGTATTTTATTTGTTTTTTTCCTCATTTATAATATATATTTTTTCCCCTTCCATTACATCTATTTTTTTCCAGTATTATATATTATTTTCCAATTTTTTGGTATTATGTTGGTTTTTTTAATTTTCCTGAATTTTTTTTGCTTTTTCTTTTACATTGCATTAGTTTAATTTTTGTTAATTTTCTTGAACTAAATATTATTTTCCTGTTTGTTATACATTGTGTTAGTGTAACAGCCCAGGTAAAAATTTCATTTTTACCGGGACTGTTTAAGTTAATGTACAGTAATTTACCATTGATTTTTAATCTTGGGTAAATAAATTATGGTAAATTGAGCCTTGAATTCTGAAACCGAGCATAGTCCCATGCTCGGGATTTTTCTGCGGATTTTACGGACCGAAGTTGGGATTTTTCCGGGTCCGGGAATCTCCGGGAAAAGCCGGGTTTATTCTCGAATTATCGGACCAGAAATAAGATAAGTGGGTATACCGGATATTTTCTGGTCTAGGTGGGCCACACTTCACATGCAGCATAGTAACTGCATAATTGAAGTTCAATTATTCAGCCGCCAATTCCTATTCAGCCTGTGAACTACCTATTATACTTGTGATAAACCAATGACTTTTGTTGCCTATTTTAAATCATCTCTTCTGCATATCTTCATCATCATCCCTTCTCTTTTTCCCCTGCAAAAAGAAAAAAAAA
>JAKUCV010006091.1:2081-24530 GCA_028386065.3 Turnera subulata
TCGACTCGGAGATCAGACGCAGTCACTTCAGCAGGTAGTTGTGCATTATCTCTTGGTGGGATCCATAGGGCCATATGCATGATATTTTCTATCTTGAGTATTATTATTATTTACATCTTCCGCTGCATGATAAATAACTCGAGATGTCATAAATATGTTATCTTTATATCGGCAGTTAGCCGGAGTTGATTTTGTGATATTATGTCGGCATGATGCCGTGATGGCTTATTATTTGTTAAGCCGGTTGATCTCGTTTATTTTTATGACATCTCGTTGTTAAAACATTTTCATGGAAAATGTTTGTATGCCGAAGCATCGGTTTTTGGTACCCCGGGTTTCAAGAGTATTTTGGTAACTCTTTTTCATTAAATTACATTGTTTTTATTTAATTGGGGTACGGGCTTCCACAGATGCAATAATGAAGCAGAATTAATAAGTAAGTGTTGGGGAAGATGGGGCTTACGTACGATGGGTAAGTGCACAGGACGCAAAGGTGGCTAAGGTCTCTTCCTCCTCCAAGACGAAATGTGGAATGCAAGGGCATGATCCTGGGTAGGGGTTGCTTGTTCTCCAGCCTGAATGTGGTAAAGTAAATTGGGACGAACTTGACAGGTGGGAATAGTTCGTAGGTTGTTCCCACGAGCGACAGAATATTATCGCCCAGGTAAGTGATTTCTAGGGAGGGTGGACCAGAGAGGGGAGCTACGGGAAAGAATGATGGGAAGGGCTGACCAAAAGTAGACACGGGAAGATGGGGATTCAGGGTCTCAAGGCTGGAATGGAGCAACAGCTGCAAGCGGTAGTGAATATTAGTTGTACAAATAGGAGAAAAGCTGTAGATTACAAGGGAGCCGGAAGAATGCAGGGCGCAAATCATACCGCTACGACTAACAAAGGCGGCGCGCTGGATAAAGGGTATTGTTGGGCTACACGGTTCGGGTCGGTGGGGCGGGGGGCGGGTATACAGATCCTCTAGCTTAGGATCGGGTTTGTAGGAGGGATGAACTACAGCGAGGGGTTTCTCCCAACTCTTGGAGGGGACGTGGAAGATGTGAAATTCATGAAGCTGGTGGTGTGATACACAAAAGAGGATGAGGTGATGCGGCTCAATCTCAGCAAACCCGACAGTGGGCGGCTCAGCAGTGCAACAACGAGTCTCAAACGGCAGAGGAATGGATTCCCCCCAGCCGCCGGCGGCGGGAGAGTCGATGTAGAGAGAAGGAGGGGCAGAATCAACATCATCAGAAACAGGCATGGCCAGGGCATAAACACTCCCAAAAGCACCAAAGAGTAGGGAGCAACGACGGGGAGGAGGTGGAGGTGGCAGTTGTTCTGGCTCCCGATACAACACAACACCCGTGACGATGTTTTCATGATTTTGGCCAACTAGTCGTAACACCGCAGGAGAAGAAGAGCCGCCAGGGACTGTGTAGTAATCCAATCGCGGAGCCCGTGGGATTGCGGAGGATACCCGTTGGCGGAGCCGTTGCCGCGCCAGCGCCAAACCGCTCCCGTTCTCCCCAATCACAACTCCGTCATTCAATGGGATTGCGGAGGATACCTGTTGTTTGCGCCGCAACGGCAACGCCGCCAAATCGCTCCCGTTTTCCCCAATCACAACCCCGTCATTCAAGGAGACGGAGCAACAATAAACAAGCGGCGCTCCTTCATCACCCATACAAACGGTATACAAAGTCTTGCGGCGGACATCAGATCCCGGACCCCGACTCATCGCCTGCGCACAGTGTGGTAATTAAAGAGCAAAATTAATAAATAAGTAAAAACAACCAAAACCCTTTGAATCTACTCAATACTAACAAAGAACCAAGTAAAAACAACCAAAACCTTGAATCTACTCAATATACTAATAAAGAACCATGTAAAAACAACCAAAACCTTTGAGTCTACTCGATACTAATAAAGAACCAATAAAACAATAATGTCCCAAACCTCGGATCTTCCCAGTACTTTCAAAACCCTGCCAACCACTGATTGTGTTGGGGTTTCCTGGCCCCGAGTTGTTTTTTTATACTTGATCTAATATAGCCCTCGCGCCGCCTTCTCTACCAAAAAAAAAAAACAAAAAAACCAACTATATATCACAGAGGGTAACCAATACACACAAGTCACGGACAAGGTGAACAGCAGCAGCAGCAAAAGAGAGAGGTAAGAGATTCAGTTTAGTTGCATACAAGTCTTGTGGGAGAAGACCCTTTTCATGGACTACACCGCCAGTGAAAAAAGAAATTATTAGATATATGGGGGGAGGGGAATGAGTAAAATAAAAGTGCATGATATGATATGATATGATAATGATAAATGATACCCCAATTTTGAAGTCTCCTATCCAGTTCTTCAAAGATTTCCATTTGGATAATGCAAACAAAAAAGAACAAAAACAACATCAACGTTTTTAATGGATTGATTGTGATTGTGAAGAAGTAGTAGTAATGAATAATAATAGTAGTACAGGGAGCAAAGAGAAAAATCAAGAGAGGAAAGAAGAGGAAGAGGACCATAATTATGGAGGAGAAGAGACTCTTGGGATTGTGTGATAAAATCGGGGACGTATATCACAAAGACCTGGTACTGATACTTATTCAGATTCTTCCCTTCTTCCATCATTGCTAACTAGTCCACTGCTCTCGATATGGATGGGGGGATGCTTGGTTGGTTGCTTTTATATGTAGCGCTGCTCTTCCTTTGAAGGGATTACTACTACTGGAGGGAGGCGAGGAGAATAATTGTATAAGTACAAAACAGACAGCAGCAGATTGGTTGTGTGATTGGTTTGTGAGGCTGGGTTTCTTCTTCCTGTGTCTGTGTCTGTGTGCAGGTTTTTTTGTGCTCTTTCTTCTTCCCTCCTCTGCTCTATGTAATTTAGTATTAGTATTAGTATTCCTCAATAAATCCTGTTGGATAACGGGCCTCCCCAAATTGTAAAACCCCCAAGCCCAATCTGTGGTGTTATTAGCTTATTCATCTCTCTCCTTTCTTTTCTCTCAGATTTTTTTTTTTTTCCCTTTTACTGACTAACTTGCTTATTGCTGGGGATATATTTGGATCATGTCCAGTTAAGAACGTCTATTACAAATATTTCATCTTTTCATTTCATATGACAAGCAGCTTATTGATGTTATGTTAGAATCTTATACATAAGACTTGTTGATGTTATGCTAGAATCCTATACAAGCAGCTTGTTGATGTTATGTTCAAGCGGCGACAGCCCTTCGGGAAGCGTGGATACACCCTGGGCTGTGGACCGTCTCTATCTCCTCCTTTCTATCTCCCTCTTTCTCTCTGTCTGTCTCTTCCTCTCTATGGTGATAATCGAGCTTGGGGCCCGATCGTATTTGGGCTTATGCCCTGGTGGTCTGGCCAGAAGGAACCGAGCTCGACGCACACAGTAGAGGGCCCTAATAAAACTTACAAACTTAATAAAACAATCTTCAGTGATAATCTCTAAGCATAACAGTTGACTCTGTGCTTTGTGCACTATGGCTGCTACTGTCTGACATCGGTGCATTTGTGGCTGATTTGTAGTTGTATACATTGGTTTATTTGTTCACAGTGAGACAGTGGTTTGGTCTCGGCCCTCACGTCTTTACACAGGTTATATGATCTTCGGCCAGGAGTGCATATCAGCAGGTAGCGGTGCTTTCCTCCTCGGGTCGGATCCATAGAGTACATTGTATACTTGTTATTACATTTGTGTGACTTCCGTTGCATACTCAATTATCATATAATGTGTTGTATATATATTACAAAATTAAATGAGGTTTATCTTGATTACATCGTACCCCAGGACAGCAGGGCAATTTAGTCATTTCATATGTTAAAATTAATTTAATTTGTTATTTTGGGATACGGGCGCTTTCAGCGATCAATTTCATCAGTACGGCGGGAACGTTCTTCTGAATGATCCTTGAAGATTGAATAGAGGCACCGAGAATAACCTAACTTTTTCGGTCTATTGAATAATAACTTGAAGAACTCTGCATCAAGCATGGAATAGTAGTAGTCGTAGATATCCTGGCCTCGGAGCAATGTGGTAGCAGTGGCTTGCGCCTCCTCCTCATATGGGTTCTAGTAGGCCACATCGGATCTGAGAAGGAAAAAAAAAAGAGAAAAATTGAGGTGATTAATTGTAATCTACGGGTGAAGGGGCAGGTGAGTGGAAATGAATACAAAGCGATGATGGCGATGGCGATGCAATAATGAAGCAAAATTAATAAGTGTGGGAGTAATAAAACTTGGTGCTACGTCTTAGGATAGTAATTAAGCAGTAAGAGGCCTTAGGGAGTCAGAGAGTAGTCAGTGCGAGGGCATTTTAAGATCGATATTGATCTTTTTGGTGATATTGTTTGTTGCGTATTGAATGTCTATCTGATAATGATGTTGTTCTCCCTTGTTGGGTCATGATTGTTATTTCAACGACCTGGATGGTGTGCAATGTATGCGAACTTGGTAACCATTGGTTGCATGCATTACCCCATACTTTCGAGTACTTGTATCACTGAACACTTCGAACTCACCCCTCACCTACATGGTTTCATCACATAGGTGGGAATTATTTTACATGCAAGAATGCATCTAAAAAACTACGGTGGGAGTTGTTTTACATGCAGGATTGCATCCAAAAAGCTATGGTGCCCCTCTGTCGGGCTCGGATCTATTAGAATGCATCATGTTTCACATAAGCTATCTTTAATGATACAAAATGCTTATATTGTGCTATTGATTGAATTCTGTTGTTGTGTTATACAATATCCCCATATCCTAGTGACAGCTATATGATTTTATGTTTGAATGAGTATTTTTCAAATGCAATAATTTTGTGGATGTGCCACTGGTGGGTGTGGGTACCAAAATTCCGGAACAACGAGTACAAATACTAAATTTTTATTAAGCTAGTGGTACAATGACAAAAAAAAAATGTCATTTACCCCTGACGCACACAAACGAATACTACCTTGGTTTTGGATTCCAATCCAAAAGCTGGCCCGACAGTTTATATTTACAAACTAATACTCTTGTGTTTTAAAAAGAAAAAAAAACATAAAAATACTATCAAGAAACACTGCTCTATCGGACATACTCTGCCAAAATAAATCACAGAAGACACTACTACTAGAGAACACTGCTCCTACTCCTAGAGAGTGATGCCCCTAAATGATTATTAGAGAGGCCACAACATTTCAAGCTTATTTAATTTTGGGAAGCATTTCAAGTGTAACGCGTTTAGTAGACTTGCACACTTCCGAACTATCCGAACTCTAATGCTTTCAATAAGACCTGGCAAAACACGACAACACGAATTGCGATCACATAATCTTAATTAACCCCGATATTCTTGTTAATGAGTTTATGAACACTAATGATTAGTATTAATTTGGAACCGTTTTGTATCCGATCACATAATGTTTCTGGATGCGAAAATTAAAACACCATTTCACTTTTTAATGTTTTTATGTTACATTTGTGGCAGAAGATGGGCTTACGACGGGTAAGCGCCCAGGATACGAAGGTCTCCGCCGCCTCCTCCTCCTCGTGCCAGACGAAATGTGGAATGCAAGGGCTTGATGCGGGGTGGGAGTTGGTCGACTTCCAGCGTGAATGTGGTAGAGTAGATCGGTACGAAGTTGTCGGGTGGGAATAGTTCGTAGGTTGTTTCGACGAGCGAGAAGATATTATCGCCCAGGCAAGTGATTGCTCGGGAGGGTGTACCGGGGAGGGGGGTACCAATCGGAAAGAATGATGGGAAGGGCTGACCAAAAGTAGACACGGGAAGATGGGGATTCAGGGTCTCAAGGCTGGAATGGAGCAACAGCTGCAAGAGGAAGCTACTAGTACCACTATTAGCAAGAGGAGGAGAAAGAGGAGACAAGCGGTAGATTACGAGGGAGCCGGAAGAATGCATGCCGCAAATCATACCACCGCCGCTACCACTAACAAAGGCGGCGCGCTGGATAAAGGGTACGGTTGGGCAACACCGTACGGGTCGGTGGGGCGGGCGGCAGGTATACAGATCCTCTAGCTTAGGATCGGGTTTGTAGGAGGGATGAACCACAGCGAGGGGTTTCTCCCAACGCTTGGAGAGGACATGGAAGATGTGAAATTCATGAAGCTGGTGGTGCGATACACAGAAGAGGATGCGGTGATGCGGCTCAATCTCAGCATACCCGACAGTGGGCGGTTCAGCAGCAGTGCAACAACGAGTCTCAAACGGCAGAGGAATGGATTCCCCCCAGCCGTCGGCGGCGGCTGGAGAGCCGATGTAGAGACAAAGAGGGGCAGAATCAACATCATCAGAAACAGGCATGGCCAGGGCATAAACACTCCCAAAAGCACCAAAGAGTAGGGAGCAACGACGGGGAGGAGGTGGAGGTGGCAGTTGTTCTAGCTCCCGATACAATACAACACCCGTGACGATGTTTTCATGATTTTGGCCAACTAGTCCTATCACTGTAGTAGAAGCAGCAGGAGGAGAAGAAGAAGAAGAAGAAGAGCCGCCAGGGACTGTGTAGTAATCCAATCGCGGGATTGCGGAGGATACCCGTTGGCGCCGCAACGGCACCGCCGCCAAATCTCTCCCGTCTTCCCCAACCACAACTCCGTCATCCAAGGAGACGGAGCAACAATAAACAAGCGCCTCTCTTTCATCACCCATACAAACGGTATGCAAAGCCTTACGGCCTGGACCCCGACTCATCGCCTGAACACAGTGTGGTATTGATTGTGTTGGGGTTTCCTCGCCCCGAGTTGTTTTTTTTATACTTGATCAAATAGCCCTCGCGCCGCCTTCTTTACCAAGATTTTAAAAAAAAAAAACCAACTATATACATATCCCAGGGTGGGTGGGTTTTGAGTTCTTGAGCTTCGGGTCCTCGGGGCTAGGGTTTGGTGTTCTTTGTTATAAACATCCATCCTTATCATCGGTTTATATAGGAAGTAAACTCCAATTTTACCCCCTCGTTTTTTCTTTTCCTTTTTTACCCTTTTTTTTGGCATCAATTCTTTATCCGCGCCTTTGGTATGCGTACCTTTTTTTTTTTTGAGAACTTGGTATGCGTACCTTTACCAACACAATTGAAACAACTGGATTAAAAATATAAATTACAGCTTCTTAATCTCATATTATCAAAAAGTAGTAAGAAAAGAAGAATTAAAAAAAAAAACTTTTCTTTGCGGCGCGTGTATGGCGCGTGAAATTCTTTAAATCCTTACCTTTCCTCTGTTTTGTGTTTCGGCTGGGTTTTTCCTCAAACATCTAGTGAGCGTGATAATGACCATGGGAGACCCTCCTTCCCTCATGGAGGAGGGTAAAGAGTCTAAGAGTGAAGATGACCAACACATTCACAGCCACAAAAAGGTGAGATTGGTCACTGGGGCGAAGGGGAGTGGTAGTGCTCGTGCCAACGATCTAATAACTGAGAAGGTGGATTCTGAAACTTCAAGGCGGAAGACTTCTTTCAAGGAGATGCTCATGGGTCCAGCTATTCGGGATATGGAAATGGAGGATCAACCGAAAAGTAGTGAATTTGATGAGTATGATGATGTGACCTCAGACTCGGATGAAGAACTGGAAGATCCAGAATGCCCATCAGTGCGGTTCTCGACCGCAGAGAAACGACACATGTATCAGCGTTGGAAGAATGCTCTGATTGTCAAAGTCCTGGGTAAGCAAGTAGGTTACCGATTCCTTCAAAACTGCCTGACCTCACTATGGCATACACAACGTCCGTACACACTGGCGGCGATGGGAAATGACTTCTTCTTGGTGAAATTTAACTGTGAGGAAGACTACAACAATGTGCTGTCGGGAGGACCGTGGACAGTAGCGGACCACTATCTTACCGTGAGAAGGTGGCATCCCGGATTCGATCCATTTGAAGCCTCAATTGAGCGAGTTGCGGTTTGGGTCCATATCCCTTACTTGGGTATGGAGTATTATGAGGAGAAGGCACTGTATCGCATCGCCAAGAAAATTGGGCATCCACTAAGAATCGACAAGGCCACTCTGGCCGGGGAGAGGGCTGAATTCGCAAAGATATGTGTTGAGGTGGACTTGTTTAAACCGCTGTTGGCTAAATTCCGTGCTGGAAGGAGGGTTTGGAGGGTGGAGTATGAAGGATTGCATCTGATTTGCTTTGGTTGTGGTCTCTATGGCCACCGAGAAGAGGAATGTACCAGGGATGGCGTGAAGGAGGTGAATGAGCCAAATGGGAATGGGAGGCCATCGGTGGTTAATCCGTACAATTTTCAGGGGGCTCCAATCCCACGGGACAGGCCTGAGGTGTTTGAAACTCGTGGCCAGTGGATGCTAGTACAACGGAGAACACGTGCTAGGAGAGCCCAAGGTCCTGGACAATCACCAGCAGAAAAGAAATCCCTGGAAGGAGAGAAATCGCAGTTTGATGTCTTAAATGGGTTGGTAGAAGAGGAAGACAATGAAAGGCCTGTCATATCAGAGGAGCGCATAGAGATTGTGGAAGGAAAGAAGAAGGCCTCGGCGGATCAACCTCATCGACCTAACTTGAGCAGGAAAATTATTGGGAATCTAAGTAAGGGTAAGCAGGTGGTATCCAGTAAGGAGGGTGGAATGGCAGATGTGAAGGGAACTGAGGTAGGCAGCAAGTCGGGGATTCTCGGAGGGGGTAAAGTTTCCTTGCTGAAGGAGAAGGTTAAGTATCCTTTGAAAGATATCACAAACACTAAAAAAGGATATCAAAGCAGTAACTCAACATAACCAATGCTCTGCGTTCCTTCAACCTCGGCCATTGATGGAGAGGTCATTGGGGACAGGCCACAGAAAGAGTCTCAATGCCAGGACATGGAGATTATGAGCACGGGGAGACCACTGGATCCTAGTGTCTCACCTAAAGGAATGGGGGGAATTCTACATGCAGATGCTAGTGCTCATATTAAAGCGGCTTGTGAGAAAGAGGACCAGGTAACAAACTCTTCTGTTCCTCGCGATCTTAGTATCGATTGAGTATGCTCTCTTTATACCATATTATGATGATTGCCAATGTGTTATATTGGAACTGCCGTGGGGCTAAAAGTAGACGGCTCCAGAGTATCTTGAATGACTTATTGAGGATTCATAATCCGGATTTAGTTGTGTCAGCTGAACCTAAAATTAGTGGTGAGATTGCTGATAAAGTAGTTCAAAGGATGGGGGTTGGAATGGATAGCTCGTGTGGAGGCTAATGGTTTCTCTGGTGGCCTATGGATATTGAGTAAAAAGGTTGTTAATTTCAGAGTTTTGGAGGTAAAGTCACAGTTTATCCATGGCCAAGTCTTGGAGAGGGATGGAACAGTTTGGTTCCTTACAATGGTGTATGTTAATCCAAAGTTGAACCTTAAGGTGCAATTCTGGGCAGATTTACATCGACTGAGTGAGGATATAAAGGACTCCTAGGCTGTTATGGGAGATTTTAATTATATCATGTCGGCAGATGAGAAGAAAAGGGGAGTTCCTGTTGATTTGAATCGATGTACATGGTTCCGGGAGAGACTGGAAGAGTGCAATCTCGAGGATGCAAGAGCAGTTGGATCTCAATTTACCTGGAGAGGACCTAAACGAACGGGGCTTAGGAGAATTTTCGAAAGACTGGACAGGGTGGCTTGTAATATGCAATGAAGTTTGTTATTTCCTGAGGCTGTGATTAGAAATCTGCCTAGAGTAAAGTCTGATCATCATCCGATCTTACTCTCGGTTCAGGTAGATGTTGGCCTTGGGACGAAGATCAAGCCATTCAGATTTGAAGCGGCTTGGCTGCAACATGAGTCGTTTAGTGAGGTGATCAGGTCCGGTTGGAAGAAGGAGATTCACATTGCGGATGCTCTAGCTAATCTGCAGGAGTGTTTAAGTAAATGGAATAAAGCTGTCTTTGGCAACATTTTCTACAAAAAGCACAAACTACTAACCAGATTGAATGGGGTACAACGAGCCCTTGGCTTAAACCCCAGCCCATTCCTACACTCACTGGAGGAGGAGCTGCTAGTTGAGTACCACAAGACCCTTGCACAGGAGGAGATTCTATGGCATCAAAAGTCAAGAGTAAAATGGCTGCTAGAGGGGGATAGAAACACCAAATGCTATCATTTATCCACCTTAATCCGCAGGAGAAGAAATAAAGTAGAGGCTCTGAAGGATGCTGTTGGAAACTGGATGTGGGATGCACAAGAACTTCAATCTCATGCTATTTCCTTTTTTAAGGAGTTGTATACAAAAGAGGCTGGTGTTAGCAGCGGGGGAGATCGAGAACTTGAACAAGAATATTTCCGATAAGGATATTAATGCAGCTGTGAAGGAAATGGGACCTCTAAAGGCTCCTGGCCCGGATGGTTACCAAGCAATATTCTTCCAAACTCAATGGGGGAATGTTGGCACTGAAGGTTTGAGGTTTGTATGCGAATTCTTGGAGGGTAAGGAGGATTTGAGTTATGTGAATACAACATACCTGGTGCTGCTCCCTAAAGTTGCTATCCCAGAGAACATCAAGAAATTTAGGCCGATTAGTCTATGTAATGTAAGTTACAAAATAGTTTCAAAAGTGTTGGTAAACCTGGTGAAACCAATACTGCCAGCTGTTATCAGTGAGAATCAGAGTAGTTTCGTGGCGGGGAGGCAGATTGTGGACAATATTCTAATTGCTCAGGAGGTTATGCACTCTTTCAAAGGAAAAAAGAAGGTGAGAAAGTACATGGAATTGAAGATAGACCTAGAGAAGGCCTATGACAGGTTGGATTGGGACTTTATAGAGGTTACCTTGAGCAAAACTGGACTTCCAAAGAAGCTATGTGAACTTATTATGTTGTGCATTAGAAGCCCTACACTGTAGTTACTTTGGAATGGTTCTGTTTCGGAGTCATTTAAAGCTTTTAGGGGACTGAGACAGGGAGATCCTCTATCTCCCTATATCTTTGTAATCTGTATGGAGAAATTTTCACACATTGTCTCGGATGCCGTGTAGGAAGGAAATTGGAAGCCTTTTCAATTTTGCTCTAGAGGACCAATGATTTCTCATCTTTTGTTTACAGACGACCTAATGCTCTTTGCTGAAGCATCCCTGTCACAGGTGAATGTGATTAAGACATGCCTGGAACAATTCTCTGCAGCCTCTGGACAGAAAGTGAGTTTAGAGAAATCCAGAATACTATTCTTGGAGAATGTTAAAATGGGTGATAGGAGAAGATGGGCCAAGGAGTGTGGATTCATTCTTACTGAAGATTTTGGTAAGTATCATGGAGTTCCGCTTATCTATGGAAGGGTTACGAAAACCACCTATGGGACAGTCGTGGAAAGAGTGCAGCAAAACCTGTCCAAATGGAAGGTTTCAAATTTACCTTTTACTGGTCGCATAACTTTATGCCAATCGGTTATTAATGCAGTACCTAGTTATACCATGCAGAGTGCCTGCTTGCCAAAAGGAATTTGTGAGGAAATTGACAAGTTGTGTTGAAGATTCATTTGGGGAGAAGAGGAAAGCAGGAGGAAGTTTCATTTAGTGAATTGGGATACTGTTTGCCATAGGGGTGAGCATTTGAATCGTACCGACTGAGCTAAACCAATACTGATAAAAACCCAATGGTATCGGCTCGAAATAAGAGGGATTTTAGCGCCACCCCTGAAAATTGTACCATGCCGATTGTAGTGTCGAAATTTCTCGGTTTGACAAGGTCGGTACTGTCGGTTCTCGGTAAAGGCCGATATCGACAAAGCCCAAACCATCCTAACTTAAATTACCCAACCCATCCTAACTTAAATTGCCCAGCCCATCATATTCCTAAGGCAACCCAAAAAAATTTAAACTCAGGTCAGTAACCCTAATCACTAATTGAATATCGCAAACTCCATGTGTCCCTCCCTCTTTCTTTTTTCTCCCTCCCTCTTCGTTTTTCTTTCTTTGAGAATTGTCTCCCTCCCTCTTTCACTTTCACTTAAAGAGCACAACACACTCATCCTCTGTCGAGCCTGTATCAGAGCCGCAGCTCACAGCTACCACTTAGTCGCCCTCAACCAACCCACGCACGCCGGCGCCACCTTCGTCCTTCCATCTCCCACCCACGCTGCACACGGTGCACGCCATAGGTCGGGACAACGGTGCAGTTCGCGTCCAAACTCTCAAATCTAAAAGCTAAACCCAGTACCCCTCCCTTGTCTTGACGATGAATCAATCCCCAAAAATCCCAAATCTAAAATCCCCAAATTCCCTGAACCCTAATTCGCCTAATTCAAATAGTGATTCTACAGTTGTTGCTGTCTTGCTGGCTATTGCTTGAGTTGAGCCTGTTTTTTATCTTATTGGGTTGACTTTGTGTAGATGGCAAAGGTTGGTATCATTGAATTGGTTGTGGAAAGCAGTTGAATTGGTTGTGGAAAGCAGCCATGGATGTCCTGTCGGCATCGGTGGGCTTCGTGCCGAGCAGACGTCGGTATTAATCGGCACCATGCCGATCGGCATGAGGTCCAACTTGGCACGGCATCAGTCGGAAACGTGACCCTTCGGCACAGTGATGCCGATTCATGGGTCGGCACGGCATATGCCGAACCGACGTTTTGCTCACCCCTAGTTTGCCAGCCAAAGCAAATGAGAGGTTTAGGTATTCGGGAGATGAAGAGTAACAATGAAGCTTTTTTTATTGAAGCTAATCTGGATCATGATCAACGAACCGGGGAGGTTATGGGTCCGGATAATGATGGCTAAGTACTGAAAGCAAGATGGAGTGGAATGGTGCATGAAGGATAGCAAGCAAGTTTCACATCTGTGGCGGAATCTGTGGAATTTGTGGGAGACGTTTGAGGGTGGTTTAAGATGGGTTATTTCTAACAGTCAGCCTGCTCCATCTTCAGTTTTCTTCGTCGAAGGTGCCAATCTTGGTAGGAGAAACCGTTTGGCGTACAGCATGGTCAACGAGCGTGCTGAAGAGCTGCCGAACGAGCTCGGCAGGATGCCACGTCTAGTTTTTGTCGACGAGCTCTATTCGTCACGGTTCTTCGTCACTCCAATGGAAGAGGTGTTCTTCCTAGAGGACCACGGAACGCTGAGGACTTCATACTACGGCTCAGCAAACTCTGTGATGTTCTTCATCTCGGATAGGCTTCAAGAGTTCAACCTGGAGTCCACTTGCCAGACTGTGGAGCAAGGTGCTTACTACCAGCTCGCAATGACAGCCCAGAGCATACCCAGAATGACTCGGCTACCTCCAACCTGGCCAAAGGTACGTCTGCTGGTGTGGAACTGCAGAGGAGTTGCAAGGCGTGCACAGGAGTTCTCACGCACTTTGAGGGACTTGAAGAACCAGTACAAGCCCAACATGGTTCTTCTGACGGAGACGCAGTGGCAACCACGGGACGATCACGGTCTGATTCCACTCCGATTCCCTCAAGCTAACCGGTTCGAGATTCCTGGCCAGCGCGACAGAGGCGGCATGTGGCTCTCTTGGAGCGACAGAGTCACGGTCAACGTCAACAGTGACGCAAACAGCTTCCGTGTCAACGTCGTTGCAAACCGTTAAATGTATTTCCTTTTTTTATAAATTAATAAAAATCAATGTATTATTTCCCTTTTTATAAAATATCAATGTAATATTTCTGTTTGCAATCAATATATTAATATTTCCCTTTGTATCAAAATATTAGCAATATTAATAATATTTGTATTTTCGCATATTATGGCATCATTACCTCATATGTGTATGTTCCGCGACAGCTGGCGTCCCTCGACTGGATCCATAATGCACTAACTAAATGATATAAAATAATAAACAACTGGAGCGAACTATGCAAACAAGACAACAACACACAAAGACTGCCCGACAAGACCTAACGCCCGCTCCGCTACCAAAATGAAACGCCCCGACCCGTATTTACCGTACACAGTAAACACAGGCCGGAACTGTGACAACCCAGCCCAACAAGCCCAAGCATACAGTGTGAACTACAATAACTCGGCCCAATGGCCCAAAATAGTAAAACATCATAAATAATAAATCTCGGCCCAATGGCCCAATAATAGCGGAAACAATGCACAGCGGAAGACTTTAAACTCACTAACACTGTATGCACAAATGCAACCTATGGATCCAAGTCCTGTCCGAGGGTACGCATCAGCTTGCCCGATACGTTCCTGCACTACAAACAACTCATCCTACGGGATGAAACCCCGCAGGCGAGGGGTGAGTCCGAAACGCTCACCGACGAAAGATAAACAGTGATATATTCAACCGCAATACTTTCGAAGTAATGCAACAATCACAACGATAAGCAAACAATCACATCACACGGAAACCATCACAAACAATATAACAGCGGATCACAACCCAAACAACACAACAGAGGACTCTCACCAAATCATATCAAGCTCAACCAATCACATCACAAGAAAATTATCATAACAACTATATCAAGACCAATGAATACTTAATTATTTTTTTATTACCAATTTTATCTTCCGGGCCCCGTCACTGGACAAGCTAGGGTCGTACCTGGTTATTAACTAATTCTGGATGCCAGGCCCCACCACAATCCGGGATCAACATCCCCATATCACAAATCCGGGATCAACATCCCAATATCTCAAATCCGGGGTCAACACCCCAATATCACAAATCCGGGATCAACATCCCAATATCACAAATCCGGGGTCAACACCCCAACCAACAAACCCTCTGGCAAGGCACCACAGAACTAGTCTCTAACCATCTAGTCGTACCACTACTTTCCAAGTGACAATTACATCATCATCTCACAATCAAATCCAATTCCATTTCCAATACTCATTATTCATTTCTCAATTATCCACGTTGACCAGTTCATCATTATTCTCAACACAGTATCACAATTCCAATATCACAGTCCAACATCATCATCAATATTCCTCAGGTTAATCCACAATCACATTCAATCAACAACCTCATGTCACCAATTATTCACAAATAGCAGTTCAACAATATTTCCAACACAACATACACAGGTCTAACACGATTCAACAACAACAACAACATCAAAAATTCCACAGCAATCCAGTAACAGTCAACAGTCATTCCAGCAAATCAAACAACAACAAAATACACACACAGCATTACGGGCACATATCAAGGTTTATCCATCCTCACCTTAGCCGATTCCCTACTCTTGGAAGTCCGCAAACTGTCCCGGCTCCGGTTCCTCGGGATATTGTTTGTTATCGGCTCCTATATGGCAAATAATAACATATACTCACATAAGATGCACATAAATGCAAATGGTGCTATACCGTAAAATAAAACCTAGAATGGTTCATTTACGTCCCGGTGAACCCCGTTATCATCATCATTCACTATTTATTATTTATGTGTCAAAATACTATACTATACCTATTCCCGGTTATTATTCCGGTATATACTTGATAATACCCTTGCTAAGACATTTGATAAAAAAAATAATTATTACTACCATTTATTTCCTGTCCAAGAATATAATTGCTATATCATATTTTCCTGGAAATATAACATATGCTTATACTCCCAAAATACTTTTATGGTACATATATTCTTTCCTAAAGTATTTACTATATAGTAATTTTACAAAGGATATAATAACTCTTATTTTAATTTCCTTAGTTTTCTTGAAAATAATATAACTTGATAATTACCTCATTTCTCTTTACAAAATCCTTCGTATCTAGGTTTCCCAAAAAAAAAATTACATAATCATATACTCTTTCCAACATATATGGTAGGATAATTATTTACTACAATATACCTTCTTTTCCAACAGTAAAAACACCATGAATTATTTTTCCTAAAACTGGTCATGTTATATATATATATTCCCATGAAATATCCTATAAATAATAATCACACATATATATTCAGATTATACTCATCATTTATTATGTTGATTATTTTATTTTTATTTAAAATTACTTGTCATAACACATATCCTTTTTTCAATATTATCTATATAATTCCCTTAAGATAATTATGTGGTATATTCATTTGCTTGTCACGTGCCCATATGGTATATATTATTGTTCCTATTATTTCCAGAAAATTATAAATTTCTAACAACCATATTTATGTGATTATGTATATATGTGTTTCTAATTTATCAAATTGGAAGAGCTGGGCTGAGTTAGATGACCAAGCCCAAGTCCCAATTTAGCCCATGCATGACCAGGCCCACCGTCCAGGTCAACAGGCCCGAAACCAAGCCTGGCCTTGGACCAGCAGCCACGGCCCGATCCCTGGGTCACCTTCAACCTTCGCTGCTCACCTTGGGGCTCCGGCGGCGGCACGAACAGGACGAGGCGGCGACGCAGGCAGATATTCGGCATATCCGAGCCACCGCGGATATTCGGCATATCCGAGCCACTGGGTATTTGGTATACCCCAACCACAGGCATCAACATGCCAATCAAATCAAGTATCCAAACCAAGTAACCGACCATAGCATCACAGAATTAATTTTCAAACCATCGGGTCGTACCACTACTTCCCACATATATCATCATCTCATATCAACTCCAATTCCAATTTCCACTTTCCATTTCTCAATTACCCACTGTCAATAGTTTATTCCAATTTTCCAATCACCACACTGTCTACCGTCAGCAATCACAATATCCATAACAGTCAAACAATTATCCAATTTCCTATTAGCTCAAGTTACACAACAGACCATTCCATTAACAGTTCATAACATCAATTACTCACAGTCCAACATCAAACACAACACAGTATCCAGTAAACCAACAACAGTCATACAACAGTTCAATCAAGCAAATCAACATCATAGCAACAACGACAACAATAACCATAGCAGCCAAGTACCCAATACAATTCCATATTACCAAATATCCATCAACAATACATATAACACCAATTATTCACAATGAACAGTTCATCACAATATCCACAGTCAATAATCCAACATCATCCTCAACACGTCATCCAAGAACCAATTTCACAATCCAGTCAACAATTTCATATCACCAAACTTTCACATCAAACAATTCAACAATATCAACCGTTCAACAATATTTCCAACACGACATACACAGGGCTAATACGTTTCTACAACAGCATCAACAATACCATAACAATCATGCAACAGTCAACAAACATTCCAGCAGATCAACAAACAACATAAACACACAACCACAAAACTACACACACAGCATTACGGGCACATATCAGGGTTTATCCATCCTCACTTTAGCCGATTCCCTACTCTTGGAAGTCCGCAAACTGTCCCGGCTCCGGTTCCTCGGGATATTGTTTGTTATCGGCTCCTATATGGCAAATAATAACATATACTCACATAAGATGCACATAAATGCAAATGGTGCTATACCGTAAAATAAAACCTAGAATGGTTCATTTACGTCCCGGTGAACCCCGTTATCATCATCATTCACTATTTATTATTTATGTGTCAAAATACTATACTATACCTATTCCCGGTTATTATTCCGGTACATACTTGATAATACCCTTGCTAAGACATTTGATAAAAAAAATAATTATTACTACCATTTATTTCCTGTCCAAGAATATAATTGCTATATCATATTTTCCTGGAAATATAACATATGCTTATACTCCCAAAATACTTTTATGGTACATATATTCTTTCCTAAAGTATTTACTATATAGTAATTTTACAAAGGATATAATAACTCTTATTTTAATTTCCTTAGTTTTCTTGAAAATAATATAACTTGATAATTACCTTATTTCTCTTTACAAAATCCTTTGTATCTAGGTTTCCCAAAAAAAATTACATATTCATATACTCTTTCCAACATATATGGTAGGATAATTATTTACTACAATATACCTTCTTTTCCAACAGTAAAAACACCATGAATTAATTTTCCTAAAACTGGTCATGTTATATATATATATATTCCCATGAAATATTCTATAAATAATAATCACACATATATATTCAGATTATACTCATCATTTATTATGTTGATTATTTTATTTTTATTTAAAATTACTTGTCATAACACATATCCCTTTTCCAATATTATCTATATAATTCCCTTAAGATAATTATGTGGTATATTCATTTGCTTGTCACGTGCCCATATGGTATATATTATTGTTCCTATTATTTCCAAAAAATTATAAATTTCTAACAACCATATTTATGTGATTATGTATATATGTGTTTCTAATTTATCAAATTGGAAGAACTCGGCTGAGTTAGATGACCAAGCCCAAGTCCCAATTTAGCCCATGCATGACCAGGCCCACCGTCCAGGTCAACAGGCCCGAAACCAAGCCTGGCCTTGGACCAGCAGCCACGGCCCGATCCCTGGGTCACCTTCAACCTTCGCTGCTCACCTTGGGGCTCCGGCGGCGGCACGAACAGGACGAGGCGGCGACGCAGGCGAGCAGCAGGGGCGGTCAGTCGTCGTGGGTGGCGAGGAAGCGAAGCAAGGCGCGGCTGCAGGCGGCGGAAGAAGGCGGGTCGGCAAGGTGCTTCCGGGTCTGCAACGGGTCACTCCGTCCGAGCAGCGAGGCGGCGTGAGCGGGATAGCGAGGACACGGCAGATCGACGCGACGGATGCGGCGCGAAGAGGAAGAAACGCGACACCGCTGGTGGTGGTGCGGCAGAAGGCGGGCGGAGAGGAGAGGATCTCCGAGTCGGCGGCGGCTGTGCAAGTGAGGAGAGGGCGGAGGCAGGGGGAAGGAGAGGAGAGGGGCGGTACTGTGGTGGTGTGGTTGGTTGGCGATGATGGTGGACAAGGGTGGCTCGGTGTGAAGGGAAAGAGGCAACGCGATGGCAAGGGGCAGAGGAAGGTGAAGATGAGAGGAGGAAGGAGAAAAGTAGAAGAGAGGAGATGGGTGTGTGTAATTCGGGATAAGAGGGGAGGAAAATGATTGAGGGGGAGATGAAGATGACAAGGAAGAGGAAGAAGATAAGAGGAAAAGAGGAGCAAGTGGGGAGGGAGTGTCGGTCACGGGTGAGATGGCTGAGAAGAAAGAAAAATGGAGAAGAAAAGAAAAGGAAGGAGAAAAGAAAAGAAGGGAAGGAAAAGAAAGAAAAGAGAGAAGAAAGTGGGGCCCACGTGGCCGGGAAAAACCGGGAGAGAGGAAAAACGTAGCCGGGAAAGAGGAAGAGAAAGGAGAGAGGAGGAAGAAGAGTGACTCGGGCAACCACATTCTGCCGGTCCGGATTCTCGCGTCGGAATCCCGTAAACGCAGGGATACTCCCGTCTTTCCGACAAATCCCGTCCCGAGTCCAAAAATACAACTTGGGCTCAGAAAATCCGAATAATCCTCCTGAACGTCGTCCAAGTCTCGGAACTGGAAACCGAGGCTCGGTTAGTTAGGAAGACACTCCCGAGCGCGGGAAAATTCTCGGTTTCGAAAAACGACTACCGTTTTACCTTGAATTAATTACCCAAGATTAATTCAATAGTAATTCACGGTAAAACGACTTCTACAGTCCCGGTAAAAATTCAAATTTTACCCGGGCTGTTACAGTCTACCCACCTTAAAAAGAATTTCGTCCCCGAAATTCCGTCTTATCTGTGGGTCCTACCACGATAAGCTTCTGGCACACTCTGCCAGGTGTCCAATTCAACATGAGATACCGCTTATACCCTTAAGCGACATCTCATCCGCTTATAAGTACCAAACCTCACAACTGAGACATTCACTCTCAGCCATGGACTCTCCACTTCGTTCTCGAACGACCTTAGATTCCGAGAACAACAGCTACATCGGCGGCAGGGCTTTCCAAACAAGCTCCGATGAAGAGGAACCTCCGAAGAAACGCTTCAAGACGAACATCGTCGGCCTTAAGGAGCGTATGGTCGTCTCTCCAAGACGGCAGAAGAAACGTGCCAGCAAGGAAGAGCCTTCTGCTGATAGGAAAGGCAAAGGAACGGCGCAGAGCAGCACTCCACTTCAGACACTTTCACAGCTGAACGCTTCCCTGAAGAAGGTCAGCTCTGCGGTGATGCAGATCGAAGTGGCGTGTATGGCACTCTCGTCCAACGTAGAAAACTTAAGGAAGCTTGTAAAGGATCTTGGGAAACAAGTAACTCCATAGAGAGTACTTCTTGTCTGTTGTAAAACCTTATTATGAAATTAATAAAATAAATTTCCTTTTTAAATCAAAATTTTTGTTAAATTGTGTAAACTCGTGCTAACAGAAGGTTAAAAACATTTCAAGCAAAACAAAATCAACAATATGAATATAAAATCAAATATAAATAAGCTAAAATTAAATCTCATTTAACAAGACCAGAATATAAAGAAGTTAAAACAAAAATATTCCATGATCGGCGTTCTAAATCAATCGTAGACATCCCCGATCCCGAGAAACGTGTCACGTACAACTAACGATGACGTCTGTTAACCTCGTGAAAAAGATACCCGACAACAGGCAAGGCGATGATCACGAGAACGTCCTGTATCGTTAACTCGCACGGCGATGATCACGAGCACGTCCTGTGTCTCTCGAAGGACACGTTACCCACTTGTTCACAATTTCCGCGTAAGCCAAAAACGTCTGTCAAGACAACGTATCTCTCCACGATGTCCGAACAGCTGTGAACTTGTCGCACATGCACTCTATTCGAGGTGTGGTCCCATCCGTCTAGCCTCAACGGTCACGGATGCTTGTGATAAAAGATGCAAGAGATATATAGGAAGGCCATAAAACAAAAGACAGGGTAGCCTGAGCGAAATAAAATCATGTGTTGAAAATAGGCTGAAAATCTCTGGCATGGGTCCGAAAAACGCGTAAAGCAATAAATGCAAGCAACGGTAAAGTTCAAAAGGCAAGATCTTGAAAATCAAAGACGATAATCACGCTCCCCATAAGAGTATAAAAGAAGGAGCGGTGATGTGCAAAACATCAAAAGCGATAAAGCAAACAAAACTCTCAGAAAACAACACCACAACGTTCAAATCAAAACCCCACACGTTCCAATCAAAATGCCTGCTCCATCTTCAGTTTTCTTCGTCGAAGGTGCCAATCTTGGCAGGAGAAACCGTTTGGCGTACAGCATGGTCAACGAGCGTGCTGAAGAGCTGCCGAACGAGCTCGGCAGGATGCCACGTCTAGTTTTCGTCGACGAGCTCTATTCGTCACGGTTCTTCGTCACTCCAATAGAAGAGGTGTTCTTCCTAGAGGACCACGGAACGCTGAGGACTTCATACTACGGCTCAGCAAACTCCTTGATGTTCTTCATCTCGGATAGGCTTCAAGAGTTCAACCTGGAGTCCACTTGCCAGACTGTGGAGCAAGGTGCTTACTACCAGCTCGCAATGACAGCCCAGAGCATACCCAGAATGACTCGGCTACCTCCAACCTGGCCAAAGGTACGTCTGCTGGTGTGGAACTGCAGAGGAGTTGCAAGGGCACGTGTCCTCAAGAGACGCACTTTGAGGGACTTGAAGAACCAGTACAAGCCCAACATGGTTCTTCTGACGGAGACGCAGTGGCAACCACAGGACGATCATGGTCTCATTCCACTCCGATTCCCTCAAGCTAACCGGTTCGAGATTCCTGGCCAGCGCGACAGAGGCGGCATGTGGCTTTCTTGGAGCGACAGAGTCACGGTCAACGTCAACAGTGACGCAAACAGCTTCCGTGTCAACGTCGTTGCGAACCGTTAATGTATTTTCTTTTTTTTAAAATATCGAAAATCCATGTAATATTTCCCTTTTTTATAAAATATCAATGCAATATTTCTGTTTGTAATCAATATATTAATATTTTCCTTTGTACTCAAAATATCAGTTCTACCAATAATATTTGTATTTTCGCATATTATGGCATCATTTACCTTATGTGTGTATGCTCCGCGACAGCTGGCGTCCATCGACTGGATCCATAATGCACTTAACTAAAATGATATAAAACAATAAACAAATGGAGCGAACTATGCAAACAAGACAACAACACACGTAGACTGCCCGACAAGACCTAACGCCCGCTCCGCTACCAAAATGAAACGCCCCGACCCGTATTTACCGTACACAGTAAACACGTGTCGGAACTGTGACAACCCAACCCAACAAGACCTAGCATACAGTGTATATCACAATAACTCGGGCTCAACAGCCCACAACAAAAACATTGATAATATCTCAACACAGCCCAATGGCCCAACAGTAATAAAAACATGCACAGCGGAAGACTTAAACTCACTAACACTGTATGCGACACATGCAATCTATGGATCCAAGCCTGTCCGAGGGAAACGCTGCAGCCTATCTGGAATGCACCAAGCCTGTACATGAAACAACTCATCCTACGGGATGAAACCCCGCAGGCGAGGGGTGAGTCCGAAACGCTCACCGACGAAAGATAAACAGTGATATATTCAACCATAACACTTTCGAAACAAACACAACTATCACAACATCAAGCACAAACAAACACATCACAAGGATACTGCCATAACAACTAACACATACCACACG
>JAKUCV010006091.1:24588-73859 GCA_028386065.3 Turnera subulata
GCGGATATTCGGCATATCCGAGCCACTGGGTATTCGGTATACCCCAACCTCAGACAACATCATACCAACCAGATATTCGGCATATCTGAGCCACTGCGGATATTCGGCATATCCGAGCCACTGGGTATTCGGTATACCCCAACCTCAGACAACGTCATACCAACCAGATATTCGGCATATCTGAGCCACTGCGGATATTCGGCATATCTGAGCCACCGCGGATATTCGGCATATCCGAGCCACTGGGTATTTGGTATACCCCAACCACAGGCATCAACATGCCAATCAAATCAAGTATCCAAACCAAGTAACCGACCATAGCATCACTGTAGAAGTCTATTTACCGTGATTTACTGTTGAATTAATCTTGGGTAATTAATTCAAGGTAAATCGAGAGTCGTTTTTCGAAACCGAGGGTTTTCCCGCGCTCGTGATTTTCCCGTGAATTTTTCGGGTTTCGGAATTTCTCGGAAAATCACACCGGAAAATAACTAAGGAGGTATCGGTTATTTTCTGGTCCGGATCGGACTCGCCCGTAATGCGGACGAATTGAATTATTGGAAAATCACATGTTCAATAGTGTTTTACAGTTTATAAATGGAAGGCTGCCGGTGAGAGAGCAGAGGAAGAGAAGAAAAAAAAAAGAGAGAAAAGAGAGAAAAGAAGAGGAAAAAGAAAAAGAGGAAAAAAAAGAAAAAAAAAAGAAAAAGAAAAAGAAAAAAGAGAAAAAAGAAAAAAATAGAAAAAAAAGGAAACAGAGAACAAATACAGAAAAGAGGGAAAAAGGAAGAGAAAATGAAAGAAAAAAAAGAAAAGGAAAAAAAAGAATTACTGAAAATCGGAGAAAAGAGAAGAAAATAGGAAAAAGAGGAAAATGAAAGAAAATGGGAAAAAAAGAGAAAAAAACTGTTCATCGTCACCGGCCGCGCCTCGTTACTGTGCTTACCGACGCGTTCCCCGGCGATTCTTGCTGCACCGCCGCCACCAGGAGGTAGCCCATCCCGTCGCGAACACAACCCCGTCATCCCCGCTCGATTTGGCTGCCGGACGCGCAGCACAGCGCCGTTGACCCACGGCGAAACCCGGCGGATCCGGCTTTCCTTACGCTTCTGCACCGCTGCCGGCGACGTCGCGCCGTTCTTCCGCCGCCTGAGGAGTCGCCATCGTCCGCCGCGTCCTCTGCTGGGTTCGCCTTTCCCTCCTCGCGCCTGTCGTCGCGCCGCCATCGTCAACCCGAGGTGAGAACCCGCTTTTGCTAATACGGGTCGGGGCGTTTCACATTGAATGTAGACAATCAAGTAATTTGTAAGGAAATCGTCCTCCAACTTGTTACGTAGTCTTGTTTTGACAAGTTTCCTCTTCAAAATTTAGTAGGAAGTTGCACTGAAAAAATAGAAATTTGTTCACAAATTAAAGTCTTTGGTTCCTCTGGTGATAGTGTATAGAAATAGGCTCATTGGACTTTTTATCTTCACAATCTGGTTCTTTCTTCCTGAACTATGAAGCAATAGTTCTCTTCTTGGACATCTTTTACCTAAAATAAGTATCAAATATGTTTTTATTATGCTAGAAATTTAACTATACAATAAAAAATATAAAAATAAAATCGTTACTCCTATAATTTATAAATTTTAAAACAAAAAATAAAAAAATTATAATCGTTAATTTTAATTGTTTGTGATAATTATTAACCACTGCAGAAAGTAGAAACTAAGCTTAATACTCAGCAATACTAATATACTAATAATAATAACAAAAAAGAATGTATTAGTTTAATTTGAAAGCATACCTCAACTGTTGGAGAAATAATTTAAAATAGCCCTCTGCTGCTGTGACGAACTGCGACGAATTACGAGTGCTGAAGGAAACCTAATTCTAAAAAAAGTGTGAAGTCTGAAGAAAAAATCTTTTGAAGTACAGTTTGCTATGCTTTTATACAGAAACAAAGGCCGACTTCATTACAATTAATTATTACTATTATTAACCGCCTCAATTCATGGGTCCACTTTTTCGTTTATCGAGCCGCTCATCAGTTATTCTTCCCAACAAATCACGCGTCAAAGAGAAATATATGTATTATTTTTATTATTTTATACAATAAGGTGCGCAATTACCAAAATACCCTCGGCCTTTTTCAAAATTTTAGGGCGGGCCCGGGCCCCCCTTGTATCCGCCCCTGGAGACAAAGGCCAAGGCCATGCACTAGAAGTAGACCTGACAATTCGTGTTGTCGTGTCGGGTTGAACAGGTAATCGGATTTCAAATCTTCAACCCGACCCGACCCATTTAATAATCGTGTCGTGTCGTGTCCAACCCGTTTATTATCGTGTCGGGTTTGGGTTGACCCGCGGGTTACCTATTAAGTCTAACAAGCCTAAAAATTAGTTTGAAATTTTTTTATTTTGCGTATTTTTTAAGCAAATAAGTATATATTTAGATTTTCTCATATATTAAATAAAATTATAAATTGTAGAATCATAATATAATAATATTTTAAAGCATTTATAGAAATATTTTTGGATAATTTTAGTAACTTTAGCCTTAAATATTGAATAAGTCTTATATTAAATCAGTAAAATATCTATACCCTAAATATAATCGGGTCATAAACAGGTACCTATCGGGTTGGCGGGTCAACCCGCGACCTGACCTACTAATTTTCGTGTCGTGTCGGGTCGACCCATTTAACTAAACGGGTTGAAAATCTCTGACCTATACCTGCTAATTTCGTGTCGGATTCGTGTCGGGTTGTCGTGTCACTACCCGTTTTACCAGGTCTAACTAGAAGAGATTAAAAAATTTACAGTAGCATGAAGCGGGATTTTTCGAACCAGAAATCATTTGATTTGATCTTTGAGCTTCATGTACACCCTAGGATGCCAATTATCCCACCACACATGGTATTAAATCCATTGCCAATAATGTGAAAAAAATGTGAGGAGTAACTTAAGAATCTTTCTTAAAAATAAAATTAAATAATAACTTTAAATTTCATAATTAAACTCTCGTATCTTAAAAAAATAATTCATATCTTAAAAAAATCATATATGAAGATATATATAATTTGGTTAATATTCCCTATCATTTTCATCCCTTCACTTTAGTGAATTTATCCAAACAAAACTAAGTTGGATCCATAATAAATTACCAAACAACTGCTAAGTTTACTTTAACCTCTCTATCAAAAAGAAAGTTTACTTTAACCTCGGGTAAAACTAAAATTGCCAGGCCGGGAGGCTTTTTTTTCTCCTTTTCAAGTTCCCGCCTCTCAAAACCCTCATCTCACAGCAGTGACCTACAGGCGTTTCTATTGCATCAACAAAATTCCACTGATCCCTACATAACATTTCCTCTTTTCCACGACACCCAAAAAAGAAGAAGAAGAAGAAAGAGTAGAGTAGAATGGCGAGAGCAAAGAAAAGCAAGGAGGAAGGCAGCAATGAATCCCAAAACCCAGAGGTTTTGGAACGGAAGAGGCTAAAATCCATGGCCTTCTCCAAAGGGATACTATCCCAAGCCCCGACGCCGGCGGCGGCCAGGTCCCAATCCTATCTCCACCCATCCAAAACCGCCCTGAAGCACCACGGCGCCGACATCCTCCGCAAATCCCAGCGCAAGAACCGCTTCCTCTTCTCCTTCCCGGGCCTCCTCGCCCCCGTCGCCTCCGGCGGCAAGATCGGCGAGCTCAAGGACTTGTCCTCCAAAAACCCCGTCCTCTACCTCCATTTCCCCCAGGTGCTGCTCCTGCTGCTGCCCCCCCCACCCCTCTCTCCTTAATTTTTGCACGCTCTTTTGTTGTAACTGATTTTAGGGATTTGGGTATTTTCAGGGTCAGATGAAGTTGTTTGGGACAATAGTGTACCCGAAGAACAGATACTTGAGCTTGCAGTTCTCTCGGGGTGGGAAGAATGTGATGTGTGACGACTATTTTGATAACATGGTTTGTTGTTTTTTCTTCCATTTCTGGACTCTACATACATATATAGTTCATTGGTGTTTATTAACATAAGCGTCTTTATTTTTTCAGATTGTATTTTCTGATGCATGGTGGATTGGAACGAAAGAAGAGAATCCGGAAGAAGCTCGTCTTGACTTTCCCAAGGAGTTGATGGAGGTTTGATTCTCTCTCAATTTCCGTCTGGGGCTAAGAGAAAGGAGAGGAAGATGGAGTATTTCCTCACTAGACTGTGCGGTTTGTTTCAGGGCCAAGGCGCTGCTGAGTATGACTTCAAAGGTGGAGCGGGAGCAGCTACTGTGAATAAGCAAGTCGTTCCTCCAAGTAGAGGAGCAAAATATGTTGAAGAAGATTCCCCTGAAACTGAGCTTGAAGATGATGATTTGTCGGACGATAAGGACGATGTGAAAGTCATAGAGAAAGCTACCCCTACTCGTCATTCTGAGAGAACAGCCGGCAAAACTTTCAAGTAGGTACAAATTTCATTAGCTTCTAGTAAAGGTAACAGCAATAGCCGGATCCGGTCTCTGTGCGTGCATACTCTCTGAGTTGTATCCAAGCAAACAATTGGGAAGTATAAGGCATATAACATTTGCTTGTCTTTTTGACAGTCTGCATTTCTTTTGTTTATGGTCATTTTTGCATATCCGCTCCTTTCTCCATAGCTATGTTTTATACTTGCATGAAAATATACAGAGCAATGAGAAGAAACAACTGGCCGTTCATAATACTGATACTATTACATATTGCTATGCAGTTTTTGGTGCATTCGTGTTCTTTTATCAGTTACAAATAGTTTTCTAGTTAATATCTGCCTACTTGCATGGCCTATATGTGCTTCCTTAGTAATTTGAAAATCCTATTCATATTTAGCCTTTTGCTTAATAAGGTTTGCAGAAGTTTCCTCGGCAGATGATTCTATTGAAAGTAATACCGATGACTCCAAGGAGGATGAAGATGAAGATGACAAGGAAAAAGTAAGCAAAATACTTTGCTTCTGCTGGGAAGTTATGACTTGGGCATGTCACAGTTTATCATTTGACTTGTATTAATTTTTTACTTTCACTTTGATTCTTTGCCTTCTTTACCTGCTGTATTCATTTTCATTTACTTTTCCTTGTGTTAGGTTATGTATGCCTGCATCCTCACCAGCTAATTGGTTCTTGTTTTTTAGGTTAAACCTGATATTCGATCTGCTGTCCTTGATATTGACACTGAGGATGCCATACAAGGGAATAGTTCTGCTGTATCTGTCACTAAGGCCAAGAAGCTATCAGAGTCTGCTGTTTCAGTGGAAACATCAGTGGAGAACTCAAGGAGTAATCGTGGCTCGCTTGTCCAATCTACCATATCCACATTGTTCAAGAAAGTGCAGGACAAATTGAAAGTGGAGGAAAAGGTAATATGATTTGGTTTTGATACAGTCTCTCCATACCTTATTTGTTTTTTTCCTGTTAAGTGTTAAGCTCTCTCATTACCTAGTTTCCATAAAGTGCCACCATAAATTCAGACATAATGCAGTAGTTCTAGTTTCTGAGAAAAACTCTTCAGGAAAACTGTCTTTGTAATTGACTCATACTTTCTTTAGTTTCAGACAGTTTTCAGTTTTCACTAGGTTTCTTTGCGGTGCTTGTTTCATTGCGTATTTGAACCCTGGTTTATTGATGCCGCTTTCTGCTGTTGTTATTCCCTATTTGGCCTTTTTCCCCCTCTCACTGGGTACCTTATCTCATCCTTATCTCGACTATGTAATCTGATCGACTGATGTGGAAGTACCTTAAGAGTGTGAATTACAGTAGTTATATTGTTCCTTTCTATTGCCAGAAGGAAGAAAGAAGTCCACGAAGATCCCAATCATCAAAAGGTTTCCACTTCACTCGATGTCTTTTCTGATTATTCAAAAAGAATTATGAGCTGTTGATTTAGAACAATAAGCTCCTCTCTGTTCCCCAGCTTCTGGCGAGAAGTTGAAGCAAAGTGGTCAGAAAAGAAAGATTGATCAGGTGATATATCTTTGCTTCGTGCTGATTTTTTCCTTGGCTTCTTATATTTCTAGTATGTATTGCACTTTGACTTCATGGTAATACACTAATACTTGCATGCCTCGGGGACAATTGTGAACATGTAGCCAAAGTTGAGGCTAGTTTGTTTAATGTATGTTGTTTCAGGCTGGAGGACCTAAAAAAAGAGGAAAAGTGACATCAGAAGAGGAAACAGGTTATGATTAATTCTTCCGCTCTTTTCTTCGGAAGTATTCCCTCACACGCATACTCCGTCCATAATACTTGCTTTGTCCGACTCTTTTGGCACTGTAGGTTTAGTTTTCGTAAAAATTTGGAAAAACATAAGTTGATAGCTTCTAAGAACTTTTGCAATCTATTGTTATGTCGTTGAGTGCATCATTGTGTAACTATTCACTGTTGCATCCTGTATGACTGTTGTTGCCTTTTTTGGAATTGTTTATCATGTTAGACGATTCTGTATTTTGATTTACAAGGAAAAATTGCATCCAAATGTCCATGCACTGTTATGTTGCAATTTGCTTTTTTTTTTTTTGTGTGTGGTTCTGAAGTTTCATCGTAATTTTTCCTGCTAAACTTTTGTTGCTATAGGTCGGTGTGTATTTCTAATTGATATTTGATAACTTCAGGGAGGCATTTTTTAGCTGAAAGTTCATTCTGATGTGAAATTGCAGGGAAAAGAACCAAGGGCAAGGAGAAAGTGTATGAGGTATGATTTGTTCTTATTTTAGGATTATAGCCATTGCATTCCAAAATTATAGAGACATTGGCTGTTTCGATCTTTGTTGTTAGGCATGTTCACTGAATCAAATCTTAGCTTATTATGCATAAGATGAATGATCCCGCCAATTGTTTCAACATTCTACCTTTGTGGGATTAACATTGGAAATAAGCCTTGCAGGTTGAAGATGATGATATTGAAGAGTTTTCGAGTCCAGTTCAGGTGACATTCTGCAAATTTTCACATGCCCTTGCACCATTGCAGACTTTCAATTTTTTAGATGGAACTCCTATAAATGACTGAAACAGACAAATAAAGTAGTGGCCATTTTAATGCTGAAGATGTGCATGAAACAAAATTGTTACTATTAGTCCTTGCATGCATCTGTGCATGTGTAGTCTTCACAATTAACCCTTGCACATACGTATCTGTTGGTTTTGTGTGCATTCATGTATATACTTGATAGGGCTTTGTTAAAAATAGTCTCTTTAAATTTCTCAGGATGATGGTGACAGTGATGAAGATTGGGAAGCTTGAATTTATGCAATCAAACCGCAATTCATGCTTGTGACAGAGCCTCTGCAATCTCCAATTCTGATTCTTACAAAAGGCAGGCATGGTGATATCCATCGGGATTCCACATCGAAAGAACGTTTGTTTATGCTTGGGAACCAATTTGATACAGTATTGGCAGTGTTTGGCTCTTATCTATTGGAAGAATAACACGCCCATCTAACAGCATGCTTAGCCTCCACAGTGGTCTAATTTAACTCCAGCCTGCGGGACAGATTGTGCTCCCAAAAATATAATCCTCCTTTCTTGTGTTTCATTAGGTTTTCCTTTGTAGAAAGCTATGCCACATTTGCCTGGATTTCATTCAAGAAGAAAATCATATATATTCATCTCAAATCCAGAAGTCTGTGGATCCATATTTTAAAGGCTGCTTTGAACTTTTTTGTCTGTATAACCGGTGAGCATCCTGTGATGCGAGTTGCTTTCAAGGTTTGAATTGAAATTAACCTCTTACTTTTGCCTTTTGAAATAATGGCCTTGGCCGCAAGAACCAGAAAAGTGATATTATTAATGCTCATGGTTGGACTTCGTCACAAAATTTAGGATCCTGTATGTAAATATGTGATGGTTTACAGTAATTTCATTTCCATCTACTTACACAACACAGCTTCATGTGTTTTTTCCCAAACAGGGAGAAAAGTACAGGCGCACTTCCTAGTTACAACAATGCACTAACACGCATAAAGAAGACTGCATATTATACAATCTTTTTACAGGGAACACAGAAGCAGCAGTACTACACGTTACAGCTATAACCCGGAATTCTTTTCAACTGGGAGGGGAACTTTAAGCACTAATCTATGATGATGACAAGAACGTATCAACCTTGATGTTTGTTTTCCTTGATAAAAACTTCATGCAAATGGGTGGCTTAACCCCGGCTAGTGCAAGGATCGAACTAGGCAGAGTCCAGATTCCATCCCCGCAAATCAAACCAGAAGCTACTGCAGGCCCAAAAGCATCAGCCTTTGCCTTGTCGATCTTTTCCCACACAAATAGAATCAAGCTCCCCACACACATGTCAATGGCAAAGTATGGCCCAATGTAGAAAGGTATAGCCATTGCCATTGGAAGAGGAATGAACCTTGACCACTTCTTATCCACCAAGTCCTTGATCAAGTTTATCACAATGGCCGCACCAAAGAATACATAGCAGAGTAGGAGGCAATTCTTTGGGAGAGCCGAGAAGCCCTCTACCCCCAATATGGCCATGTTTCTATAGACAACGGCATAAGGAGCAGGATATTCACTTCCCGGGGTCCCAAGATCCTTGAATGCCTTGTAGAACAGCCAGAAGACGCTAGGAGAGACTATGCAACCCATTGCAGTGCCAATTACTTGGCTCACAAACATTGACCTCGGGGAAGAGAGGGTAAGATAACCAGTCTTGAAATCTTGTGTGAGGTCGGAGGCAGTGGAGACTATGTTCATCATGACTCCACAAGCAGCTAGTCCTGCAAGAACTCCACCATGCGCTGAGCCAGCCCATGCCCCAATTACAAATATAGCAAGCTTGCCATAGGTAGAAGCAAGGGACCAATCGGTGAGTCCACACCCGTAAGCATTGCAAAATGCCAAGGTTGGTGCGAAGATGTAGATGACGAGTATGTAGTACCACTTCAGTTGGTGGAAGATATGAGGAAGAGTGGCAGTGGAGACGGCAGCAATCGCAACATAACCAGCAACAGCGAACCATGTTGGTATTTGATCTTTGAGGAACATTTGAGTCCGGCGTCGATCGTCATAGGACAGCGTGGACGCCTCAGGAGAGGGATCATCAGCAACTGGGAGGCCACGGCTTGCACCTTTTGCTCGAACTTGTATGAACAATGCAGTGAGGGTTCGGCTTAGCACCTTGAAGAAGTTGTACATACCATCACCCAATATCAAGGCAATGGCAATAAACACCTTGTAACCTTGAAGACCATGTAAGCTGCTCGGAGAGATATCTGCAGGAAACCAATCACCCTTTCTATTTCCAATTAGAGGCCACATTAGGCCCCAGGAAATGATGCCTCCTAGCAGAACAGAAATGTTTATGATGTATGGGCAAATCATTCCCACTCCAACATATGTTGCTGAGAAATCAAAGAAAAACCTGGACACATAATCAGAGGAAACACTAGTGAGACAGAGACCAACCACTTTAAAAAAATTGCATCTTGGTGAATGTGTGTATACTCAACAATCCAAAAGACTGCTTCACAGTTATCTAAATTACTTGTTCTGGTATGCTTTGAGCCCCAAGGTGGGAAAGCTAGCAAACCCACAATCATCTCCTCCGGTGTAGAACCATTGAAAGAAACCCCACAAGAAGCTGAAAGAGAAAAACTTTCCCAATGTCCTCACTTGCTTCCTGGAATGGCGAAACAAACAACATATTAACCTCCAGATTTTCGCAGTTTCATATCTAACTTTCAAGTATTACAGGTGCAGCAGTATCTCACTTTGCTAGCTTGGCTCCTGCAGGGGTGTGAAAGCTGTTGATAAGGTGGGCAGTTGCAGTACCACTTGGATATGTCAACTTGAAGTCTATGATCATGATCTAAAACAAATAACAGCAGCAAACCATTGAGGATGCAACTAAAACGCTAAAATGGTATGTTCTTTGCTTTCATTTCCAATAGTAACATGAAGTGATAGTATTTCATGTTTTTTTTTTTTTATTTTTATATGAGATATTTTATGTGTTATGTTGCTTACCTTTCTTAGAGGCACCACCGAGAAGAGTCCAAGGAAGCTAACAACAAATAGAAACCCAATCATCCAAGACAATGATGGATTCTTAAAATCATGGGTATCGTCAGTTGACAGTTTCGCAACAACTTGACTCATTCCAAATAGATAACTCCCAAAGCCTCCTATATTTGGAGAAACCAATGCAAATTGTTACCAAGTGTTGAACAAAAACAGATTAAACTATAAGCAAAACTTCACAAACACATTATCTATTCCATCTTAGAAGTTTAGATCTTTATTTCACTGTTCCATTAACCTTATCTACATCTTCCATTCTTCTGTCAATTTATTGTTGACTAATATCCACCAAGATACATACTGACCATATATGGTTAACAACAAAAGTAGCATTAACTTCTTTTTTTAATGGAAGTCAAGTCATTGATGGAAAATAAAGGACTTCTCCAGTTCTTTTATTTTGACAATGACTGGCACCATAATTCTCCATCATATTCTCTTACAAGGATTGTTTACCAAAATCAACCAGTCATATAAATGCAACTTTAGTCCAATAACTACTTATTTGTCAACGAATATGGCAGTGTAGACGCAGACTGGTGGCATATGGCTTCTTCGCTGGCAGCCGTCCTATCATATGCTTGTTAGAGTCCAGCGAAGAGGAAAGAAACCCAAATGGAAAAGGATCCACAAAACGGAACATGACAATGATACCCAGATGCAGATCATTACTGAAACATCAAAGTCATCAATCAATCACCGGATGCAATGATTTTCTATTTTAAAAAACAAAAGTCCCATTAATGACAGTCTTAATCTTTTTTAAAAATCTTTCTACAGTCGGTGTTAGTTGACTTGGTTTGTTGCTAAACTATGTTTATGTCTCAGTTCTTACCAGCAAAAAATGTAGAAGCGAGTTTCGTGGCGTAATATCGGATCATAAGATGCAGAAGGGAGAGGTATATACATTAGCACCCTTAACTATTTTTCTAATCCAAAGAAGAATGTTTAAGAATCTGACAATTAACTAGCTTGTAAGACAATTAAGCTTGAACTGTTAATTACTAGCTTATAACTTTAACACTACTAAACAAAACGACCAGTAATTAATCATAAAAAAGTTAGCAAGCAAGAATTAGTGTCCAGGAACAACCTCAAAGCAGAAATCTGCGTACCCAATTGCAAGAAACACTACAAAAGAAAAACAAAAGCCTTACCACTAAAGGCGATGCCAGAGGAAGCCACAACACAGGTCTGGATAACAGTATTCTCTTGCCTGGTAAAGGGTTGCTTCAAGAGACCAGAATTCTCAAGAAACTTGGTCCATGTCTTTACAAAGAAGAACCCCAAGAGGCCAGCAGAGACGTTGAGGGAAGGTATGATACCAGTGGTGAGGTTCAGCTTCATAACAATGAAGCTGAACAATATACTCAACACAAAGCTCACCACAAAAGCCCTCACCGTCAGCTGCTTCCTCCATGAAGGCACCTGTTGCCCTTCAAATACCTTCTCCACTGACACAGTACCCTCCTCTTCTCCTTCTGCAAGTACTCCTCCTTCTAGCTTCTTGCTCCTCCTGTACTCCTCATCATCCAACACGCCATAGCTTCCATTTTCTACCTTGATATGCTCGTCTCTTCCATTGTGCTCCATCTGTTTCACTTCCTCTCCTTTGAAGTTTGAAGTGATAAATGGAGAGATGATATAATTAATATGGAGTGAGAACAAAGAGCGTGGAATCTTGGGACGTGAATCTTGTACTTATATTGGTGTAATGGTCTGCCGAGGATGTGGTTGGATATTTTTGAATACTCTAAAAGAGTTTTGGTAAATGCAATATTTGGCTCCTTTTACTTCTTACGTATTGCTGTTTTAGTCCTCATTATTATATTTTATTTATTATAGTCCTCCTACTCTTATAAAGATATTGAACGTGTCCTTCTTTCGTCAATCATGCCTTCTAATTAATAAATGGTCAACTACGTAGACAAAAATGGCCGAAACATGTGCCTTGTAGCATGGCAAAAACATAACATATGAATATTGACCTATTTCCGAAATAATTTATATTAAAATGTAAAATTAAAAAAAATTACTTCGATTGGAATAATTTTCCTTTTTTGCCTACACTTAAATTGGATTCATCCTTAATCCAGTTCCCATGCATCTAGGGTCACAGGTGGCATAACAACTATCAAATAAAAAAAAAGCATAATAAAAACTACTAATAATCTATATACATATGTTAATAAGAATCACAACAATTTAAGAGAGTCATTGTATCATCTCCAAACCCTGAAATCATCTTCCCAGTAATGCATGCCTAATTTGTGTTCATAAATTATGCGCTCCTACAAAGGGTAGGAAGACTAGATTGGAAAATATGACAAATAAGGGGATCACAGTAGCCAGAGATGGAAATAAGAGGGAATAAACATGTCATGAAGCTTGTGATAATCTGCAAATTGCCATAATATCACATTCACATCAAAGGCGTGAGTTAGGAGCCAATTAAGAAGCCAGCTAGGTAGCCAAGAAATTGGGAAGGTGTGAAAACATGAAAACAGCACTTCTTGTACTAATTGAGGATTTTTATTAAGGATGAAGATGAACAACTGGTCTTAATCCAAAAACTTGGTTGACTTGGAAACATTGGGAGGCGGGCCCTTGCTTTGTCTTGGGGCAAGTCAACTTGATAGAGCCACCGCACCCATAGTTGTCCTCTTACATTAATTAATTCACACACTGACACTGTGCTCTTGAGTAGTATGAGTATCTAACTGGATGATTCTTCTTTTGGTAAAAAAACTAAAAAGAGGCTAGATTCATTTGGTGGGTGTATGATGATAACATCGCGTGATAGCTTCCCTTTTGATAAAAAGAAAAAGTTGCTCTCTGCCTTCTTCTTTTTGGGTGCATCTAACTAATGTCTCTGCTTTTTGGAAAAAAATCTTAAGAGGAGTATTATCTCAACTTGCAAGTTATACTAATTTAAAATGCCAAGAATTTTTAAGTATGCCAAATGGTATACATCTTTACCATACCCCTAATACATCAAAACATTACAATTTACAAACTTTTCTACCGATAAGTATGATGACTGATATCTGCAAATGCAAAAATCATACTAATGTGATAAGGTTTTTGTCAATCTGGGTTGCTCTCGACACCCAAGTTGCGAACGTCTCATAGCAAGCGACAGTTGGTAGTATTTTGTGCAACCTAATGTTGTGTCCATACATGTGGGTACAACTCATGTTGTTTTTTTGGTGGAAACTCACGATTTTTTTAGTACAAAAAAAAGTTAGGTTGAGGGGAGGCTCCCGCTCATGGCCACGGCAAATCAGCAGGTCAACGAATGCTTACGGTGGGATATATACAGATAACTCACCAAGAGGGATGGTCCCGTAAAATTCGAGCTCTCAACTTAATAATAAACCTCAGCCAAGTAAGTCATGGATTAGCAAACTCATAAGCTCATAAGTGAATCCTGGATCAGCAAACTCACAGGCTTCTAATCAACTGGCATATGTAATGATTGTACAAACAAAAAAATTTATTATTTAAAAAAAAAACACTGGCGTAATCATACCGCTCCTTGTCGCTTTAGAAGCTCCCTGATGTTATCTAATTATTAATTAGTCATATTGTAATAATAAGGGCTAATCATCATATATATATATATCCTAAATCATGTCTACACACCATCGACCCATTATACTAATACTACATAATATATCGGTTCCACATGAGGTGCGAATTATGGAGCATTATTAAGATCCACTGCCGTTTCATGGGTCAAATCATCCTGCGCCGGCAATTGAACATTCACGCTTTCATACTTTAAAAATTGGCGTCCCAGTTGTTCTAACACGTTAGCTTACCCCTCCAATTTTGTCTTGTAACAATATTGAAGGAAAGATGATGTATTTTGCTACCGATATATATACATATATAACACTTTTATTTCTAAAAATCAAATTCAATTTGAATACTCTATGCGGAACATTTTAATGGATGATAATAACAAATATATAATTTTTTTTTGTATACTTAAAAGTAAATAACTATTCTTACCAACAAAAAAGTGAATAACTATATAATTATATCTGTTATTGTCCATGGGGTGGATAGCCAACCTTACTAATACTTGTACGTCAACACTTTAATTACTTTGAATGTTTGATAATTATTTCTTTACTTGGAAAAAAAAGTCTAGTTGAGAAGATAACAAAACAGGTTTAGTACTAAAAACCCAGATAATTTTCCCATTAAAGTCTATAAAAAGAAGATGGTCAAAGCGAAAAAACATGGATTAGTATTTAACATCCAGTCGAAAACCCATCTAGGCCCACCCATCACCATTATTCTGGATTATAGCTGGCCCACGAGGCCCGCCGGTATTGCTGGTCGAAAGCACACCCAGCGTATCAATTCTCCAATAAAATAAAAGATTTGTTTTTATACAAGAAGAGTATTTTTATAAATACAGGATTAATCTCTCCCGAATTCCGATAAAAAAAAAAACACAGAACTCACCATAAAATAGTACAAGCAGATTGGTAAATGGTAATTTATTTTCTCCGTTAAGTGAACGGCATGGTAGACTTCCTTTTTTTCTTTTTTTTCTCTTTCGTAATTAGAGCATAAAAAGAATTTTCTTGTTCTCTCCTTACCCAAAAAAGAAAAGGACTTTTCTTGTTGTCCCTTTCATTGGGGAAAAATTCGATATAAAAACCTTTATTGTGGTCCTCCTCGCCAAATTTCTTGACGCAACCAGAATATAGTGATTTGCAATAATATATTGAAAAGAATACGTCAAAAAAATCAGCTAGTTAAGGTGTTTCCTTTTTCTCTCTCACTCTCTTTATATTTAGTCAATTATTCATTCTTCTTCATTGATCCCATATATAACGAAATGTTTGGTTACTGTTTGGATTTTCATGTCAATGTCAATAGGAGGGAACGTGTGATTTTCTTCCACAATGGTGTAAGTGCTGTGCTTCTTTTGCTTTTGGCCTGTATAATTAGGACGACGAGAAGCACAAAATGCTACCCTTTTGATGGAGATTTCTCATTTTGGCCTCTAGCTTGGAGCCTAGTTCAATGGAAACATGTCATGCCATAATATGGTAAGATTTGGGATATGCCGTAGCGTAGTTGGCAAAATCTGCCTTTGGTAGTGGTAGATCTTAAGTCATTAATTAACTCCTGCTTTTCGTGGTTTGTTTTACTAAAAATTGGGTCTCATACTCAAGTTGCAGATTGGAGATTATACCTCTGGACTGTGAGGATTTAGGTTTTTTGCATCTAAAAGCTTCTATTGATCTCATCCTTAATGCTAATATGCTTCTATATTTTAAGACTATTAGGATTTTTTTTTTGTCCTTCAGACTATATTTTAAGGTTTAAAAATTTATGATTTAGAATTTTTGGGTTCATGGATTTAAGATTTAAGGATTTAGAGATTTTAGGTTTAAAAGTTTAGGATTTAAAAATCTAATGTTTAGAATTTAAGATTTAATGATTAAGGTTTGGAATTTAGGATTTATAGTTTATAATTTTAGGATTAAATATGATGGTTATGGAGTTAAAATTTTCAAGGTTGAGGGCTATATATTATGATTTTTTGTATGTAGAACTTTACTTCTTAGGGTTTAGAATTTTGGAATTTGAATTTTAAGATTTAGGATTTAGGGTTTAGAGATTTTAGATTTTTAGTTTGTAGGAATTAAGATTCTTAAAATTTTAAGGTTTAAGATTTCTTTTTGTCAGAAAATAAAAGTAGTTAGACCTTTATTTTTGTTCAAAGATTCGTCTTCTAGAAACTTAAGGTTTGAGGGGGTAAAAAATTAACTAATTTTCTTTAAAAGTTATATTTAAAGAAATGATGTGACGAAAATTGGGTTTAGGCTTGCTTGTTGTGATTAAAAAATAAATTATGACTCAAATGAAGTTTTTTTAAAAGTACAAGACTTAGTTACGAAAAAAAGGAAAAAAAATTAGGGCTTATCCCCCCGAGAAAAGAAAGGGTTTTAGCCAAATAGCGTGCGAGGGAGGGTTTTACTTTTAGCTGTAAAACCACAATAAAAGAGTGACATTCTCTCCCTCCGTTAAACACTTTCTCTTCAAAGGCCCTTTAACTCTTGCGTCGTCACATCAACATGGAAGAAGAAGCAGAGCAGCCTTGTATAAACACTTAATCCCTTTTCTCTTTCGTTAATTTATTTGCTTGCTCCTCTTCTCAATAGCTTCGTGTAGAATCGATAAACAATGATTTGAAAGAATTTTCTTATGTTTTTTCTATCGACATAGTGCATCCCTAGCTACATATACAAGCCATAATAATTATAGGGAATCTTACAATTAACACTGATTAAGTAAATTCTAACTCTTTTTTATTTTTCTTTTAAACATTAGGTAGGGAATTAGACCCGGAGATCCGCGACGAAGAAGAGGAAGAAGAACAGGAACACAAAGAGATTAAGGAGCATAAACAACAATTGGAAGGGCTTAAAGAGATGAAGGAGCATAAACAACAATTGGAAAGGCTTAAGCTTAAGGTTAGGGATACTGTCAATGCATGTTTCAAATATTTCTGTTTTTCTTTTTTTTTTTTTCAGTTTCAATTTTTCAATGGTAACTGTAAATGCTTGTGTGCTTATATGTTCTACCTGCTCGCAGGACCCTGAATTCTATGAATTTTTGCTGGAGCAAGACAAAGATATTCTAGCATTTGGTGATGATGATGATAGTGAGGTTTGTGTAATGAACTTGGTTTTGTTTTGTTTTATTTTATTTTTTCTTTTCTTAGTATTTGTGGGGAGGTGATTGTATTTTTTGGGAATTTATATGCAGTATGAAGATTTGGAAAACTGATCTAGAGGATTCGGAACTGCGACGTTTTGTTCATCAACCACAAGCTTAAGTAACACAGGGTCAGCCTAGGATGGAATTGTTTTGCTGGAGAGACATCAGATCTGATGTCATGCTATTTAATTTATGGTATAAGGTTAATGTTTTTTCTGGAAGGAGGGTGACACCTCCCAGTACTTGAAAGTTACTTAATTACTATTGAATCATGGTAGATGGTGCCGTTTATTCCAAATCAGAATTATGATCAATTTCTTTATTGCAATAAAGAATTCATTAGTGAAGTTGACGACTTGAGTAGTCCACACACTCCACACTCGGGTGACGCCAGAACTTGGTCAGGGTGAGGCTAGACTTGACAGATTAACATAATCTTTCATTTTTTTGGCCCCATCTGGCCAGTTTCCGGAGCTTCGCCCAACTAATCCAGATTGGATCGGGGTCGTGCGCTTGGCTATGGAATATGAGTTTGCCAGTTTTCAGCGTATACGAAGACTCATATCCGTGAGCTTATTTAGGCAGAACTAAATTGCTTACCATTTGGACCACCCCACATCGATTACATAATAATCTTTTATTAATTATTCAATTATGCGTGCTAAATCCCGATCCTTTGTTTCCATCAAAGGAGAGCTCAGCTACTTGACGTGAACGAAATGGGAACTTTGTTCTGACTATTCTGGAATCGACCGGGTCGCATACCTAATTATGGTGGGTGAGTCCACCAATCAAATTTTTTTTGCGAGATTCAAATCCGAGACCTCGCTTAAGCCGAACCAATTCAGTCACCACTTAGACGATCCCCACATTGCTTATATAATCGTCTATTTATTATAATGCGTGTTATCCCGATCTTTGTTTCATCAAAGGAGAGCTACTTGACGTAAACGAAATGGGCAGTACCCACAGGGGGTTTGACCCAAATTTATATATTACCAGGGTCCCCTTTCAATCGCACAACTCAAGTAATCGTGGGCAGTACTCTTTTTTTTTTTTGTGTTCTTTCTTTCCTCTATCCTTAGGGGACAAGGAGGAAGTTAAAGAAATAGAAGTTGAATAGATCACATAGAACCCGATACCTGATACATGCATGCATGGATGATGCGATAAATAAGAAAAGGTGTCAACTGTTGATATTTTATCTGTACTTCTTTTACTTTAATGATATACATACATTCTCTCATGTATATATATATTCCTTAATAAATTTAAAGATCTCGTCGGAGGAGAGTACTATATATCCAAAATACAGATGCCATTGTTAGCTCTTTTCCTAGATTCAACTTCCTTTCAAACTTTATAGCAGCAATAATTAATCTGCCTTCTCATTTTACTAGAAGTTTAAAAATTTGTAAAACTTTCTCACCACAAAAAAAAAAAAGAAAAACTAGTAAACTATTCCTTAATTAAGTTTTTTCTTTTTTTTGGTATTTGGAAGCAACTTTTTTATTTTGGTATTAATTAATTAATAAATACAGTTGTTGTATGGAGAGGAGAGGGAGACCAAACTTCCCAAGTTGTAATTTGGCCCAAAGGCTCAGTAAGCCCAAAAGAGCGGCAGACAACAAAACACAGTAATGACGTTGAAAATATAGTTTTAAGGCCCAAAATCGCTGGCCCAAATCCCCCCTATGGATGTACAACTCTACTAAGCTGTAAATGGATTCGAAGAAAACACCAAAGCCCAAAAACGAAACCCTCCATGTCCCTTAAAACAGAAACCCTAGAGCAGGGTTGCAATAAAACCTAGAAAAAAAAACACGGTGGAGCGTTTATAAACCCTACCTCCCGTCCTCCACCGCTGATTTCTTTTGTCCAAAGAGAAGAAGAGGAGAGATGGTGTCGCTCAAGCTTCAGAAGCGGCTCGCCAAAAGCGTCCTCAACTGCGGCGAGAAGAAGGTGTGGCTCGACCCCAATGAAGCCAACGAGATCTCCATGGCCAATTCTCGTGCGTCCTTATTCCTCCTTCCTTTACTGCTTCCCTTTTCTCTTTGCCTCCTGCGATTGGATTATATTGTGACTTGTTTTCGTTTTATTTTAGATTTACGGGAATGATTTGATGATTCATCGGTGATTATTAGTTGATTGTGCTTGCCATTTCTCTTAGTGATTATTGTTGTTAGGCTTCGCATCTGTGCGTATATTGTTTCATGCTATGATTGATTATGGAGATTCCTTTTGTTATTCATAAATCTTCTGCGATTGTTTTTTCTTTTCTCCTCTGCCGTGTTTGTTAAATTTTACTTCGTGTGGTGCTGGTTATTGTGTGATTTTTGGGGCATTTTTTTTATTTAGTGTATTTGATTTTGATAGGGCAAAACATAAGGAAGCTTGTTAAGGATGGTTTCATCATCCGTAAGCCAACAAAGATCCACTCCCGCTCTCGCGCTCGTCGCATGAAGGAAGCTAAGAGGAAGGGCCGCCACGCCGGATATGGTAATACAACTTCTCCTCTTGTGATTAGTTGTTGACAGTCCCTTTTTAAAATTGTTTGTCGATATAGGATGAAGGAGTTTTCACTGAAGAGTAATTTGTTTGATATGTGTTCAGGTAAGCGTAAGGGTACCAGGGAAGCCAGGCTGCCTACAAAGGTGCTGTGGATGAGAAGGATGCGAGTCCTGAGGCGTCTGCTCCGTAAGTACCGGGAGGCGAAGAAAATTGACAGGCATATGTACCATGACATGTACATGAAGGTGAAGGGTAATGTCTTTAAGAACAAGAGAGTCCTCATGGAGAGCATCCACAAGTCGAAGGCTGAAAAGGCTAGGGAAAAGACTTTGTCTGACCAATTTGAGGCCAAGAGGGCTAAGAACAAGGCGAGCCGAGAAAGAAAATTTGCTAGGAGGGAGGAACGTCTTGCCCAGGTAACTTCTTGGTTTATGGCTGTTTGTGACATTTACTTAGTTCTTGTTGCCCCTACGGTTGATGTTGTTGGATGTGCCTTTCTGAGTAAGATCTTTAGTGTGGTACGATTTCGTGCTTGGAATTATTGTAGTTCCTGTTGGTAGATGTGTGAATAGATTCTGCATTTTCGATTTGGTTAGATGTTTTGGTCCTCTGGCAAGTGAGACTTGTGTATTTATGATGCCAATGAATTAAAAGGAATGTGAGCATGGGGACATTAGAAACAACTGTTTTCAAGGGTTCATAACATCTCTAATGACTGTTTGAATTTAATGTTTATGCCTTCATTGTTGACAGTCTGGTATTGAGCGGGCTGTTTAATATACTTGTTTCTGATCTCTGTACAGGGACCAGGTGGAGAGAAACCAGTAGCTGCACCACCCGCTGCTGCATCTCAACCCACCGAGTAAGTATATAGTGGCAGGAAGTTTGTAGTTGTGATTTATGTTTTCCCTTCCCTCTAATGTAAATATTCTTTTTACCTGCCTGCAGGGGAGCCAAGAAGTCCAAGAAGTGAACGGCAGGAAGCGAATGACTAATAGATTGTTTGGTTCACTTTTTTTGCCGGCTATGACAATGTAGTTTTGTTAAGCTTGTGTTATTTTGTTATTTTGTTATTTTGTTGATCTGGATTCAGCTGCGTGATATTTTAGGAGGTTTTGGAACAAAGTTTTATAGTGTTGGCACTTTGCATGACAATTAGCTTTCTGTTTTTGTTTCCTAATGTTTGGTTTCAATGCTTGCGTTGTGTATGCTGCGCCTTGTCCTCCCATTTTCTCCTTATACACTATACCCCTACGTTTAACTAGAACTCGATTCATATGACTGAGTATCGGGTCTCGGTCTGTTAGATAGGTATGTGCCTTTTCTAGTTTCTACATACTTAAATTCGCCGCTACTGTCTTGATTCGTTGAGCATGAAGAGTAACTGTCGAATATTGGAGGTTACTATGCATTCCAAATAGGTAGGCTGAAAGTAAATATCATATCCTAATTGCTGTCTTGGAGCTTCTCATCCTATATATCTGCACCATAGATTCGGGGTCTTATGCTCCAATGGAGCGGGTAATAGCATGATGTACGATTCAGATATGATAAGTATCTAAAAAACGATATGACGATGTAGGATTATCATCAATAACTAAGCATTCTTCCAAATTTTGATCAATTTGGTTGCTGCCATGAAGCATTCAATTTATAATGAGATTAAAAGAAAACATTGGGAGTCAATTTTCGATGAGATTAAGGGAAAACATTGGTTCTGTTCTGGTTGTGCGAGTTCGTCGGTCTCAAATAAACAAAGGTAACAAAAATAAACGCCATAAAGAAAACTCTGAAATCGTGATCTTCAGCTTAACATTCAGATATATACAGCATCAACACAGATATTTACAGCATTTTACAGATCGGTTATACATAGAAGCAAAAAAGTTCTCCGGACATCAAATTCCTTCGAAGAAGGGCGGGAATTCCTGAGAAATGTCAGATAAGCAACAAACTTGGAACTACATCAGCCAGTCTGGCCACCACGGTTAGCTCTTACCGGACAGCTATCACAAAAACCAAAGCTATTATGAACTTCAAATGTCAAAATTTTTAAGGCATCATTAACCTCGCCTGGAGACGAAGAACTCGTAATCTGGATGTCTATTTACAGATGTCTGATCTCCCTTGCTTACTGCAGCTCTTGCCATTAGAGACGCCGTCTCCTCGAGCGTTCTCAGTCGCTCCTTCAGAACCCCTGAAGTGTTTAAGCTGGGGCTTCCAGGTGTTTCACTCACAGCAGCATTTCTCAGCTGGAACCAGCACTCACTCTAGAATGAAAGCATACAGTGAGAAACAAAGATCAACAACAGTAGTTGAACACCGTTGGCATAGAATGATTTCCCTCCGAGATTCATAAAAACTATAATTTTCAGGTCTTTCCTTAATGATAAGGGAAAAATTATGGATTGACCAAAGAGTTACCAAAAGAAAAACATTTCACAAAGACATGAACTAGGAAAGTTTCTTTTCCTGCAACAGAAGCTAACATATTAGCAAAGAATGAGTTACCAATTTGATACAATGGTATCAACTCAAAGTAGACTAAGTAAGTGCCCCTTTTCCCTAACCTTCAGTTACAAAAGTTAGATTCACTCGGCAAACATTCTGATCCAGGGGCCTCCTTCAATGGGAATTACGACTAGATAACTTTAGAATATCACTCTACACCTAAACTATCTAAAGTACGGAAAAACCCAATCCTCAAAGAAGGATGTTTGCTAATGTAATAAGCTGTCTAGTTCGCTCAAGTTAGAAGCAGTTCATCATGACCTATACCATCCACAATGGTCCAAACACTGCACTTTGGCAATCTTTGGCTTTCCCATCATTAGACTCTTTCACCTGGTACAAGGATTGACATGGAATTTGAAAAACTTTGTATCAATCAAGCTTCCTCCTTTACAAACTCAGTATTTCCCAACCACGATGTGGTTATATTTGCCATTGCATCGAGTTACAGAAATTTTCATGAGCTGATTAAATCCACCTTTAATATATATTTCTATAGCGAATACAGGAATGATCCATCTTGGAGCAATACCCATCCGTGACAGTGTTAGATTCCAAATATAAGTTGGTAAGCCACAGGCAGGGACACTAACTAGGGACCTGCTAGCCTTCAACATACACTAGCACAATCAATTAGTTGAAGTATACCTTACACATGCAGACTCAGACCATGAATGCAAGGAAGCTTGTGAAGAAAAAAGAAAGTTATTACTACCTGAGCATTGTAACTCTGCAGACCCACAGCTGGATAAACTACACTTGCATCCATACCGCAAGAATCAGACTGGATACTGCTAGGCACCAAATGACCAAGCGAATGGTAAGTCAAGAAAGCAGCTCGCAAGTTTCCATCTGGTATTCGATAAATAGGATACCAGGCCACTGAGTACCTGAAAACAAATTGCCAAACAAGTTGCCATCTAAGATCCAGAGTTTTAAAAAAGAAGCAACGGAAACATGTAAACTACAGTGTCATTTCATTAATTAGAAAACAAAAACAGAAAGAGAAGGAGCGATATGAATATCTAAAACCACTTCTTTTTACTTACCAGGATCTAGGGTGCAGGTCATGTACATTCACAGAGACCAAAGTAGATGGATCTCCATACATCTTGCATTGTGAATGTACATCCCCTCTTGCCAATTCTTGTATCCTGAAATGAACACGAAAATATAAATCTACCAAGAATTCCTGATCAACTTATTAGTGTTTCTTAGCCACAAGGTTCAAAAAGAACTGTTTGTTCCCAGAAACTAGTCAAATGGCATATGTTTGCTACACATAAAAATAATTCACAAAAACCTTCCCAAAACAAGTGGATAAACAATATCTATGCCCTTAGATATTCCCCTCAAATCCACTCATTCTTTGATACAAACACCTATCCAAGGGAACTAGAAGAATAACTATCAATGTTGCGGAAAATGGTTACTGCAACTTCATGTGAAAAGTAAAAATTACACTCACTTCTCATATAATGGTCGTCTTTGCCGTGGCTGATCTGATTCAAAGAACTCAAAAAGTAGCTCTACATCATTAGACCAAGTAGTATCAACTAATTGAGCTGCACCTGTGTGGTGTGGCTGAGGAATGAGTACCGAAAATATTGGAAGATGACCAAAGTTAGAATCCCCTGACGTTTCACCAATCTCACATGTTTCTGCAACCCCAGAAGCACCAGCTTCGTGGTTTAAAACTGCAGGACGACTTCTATGGTCTTTGAACAGCTGAACTGCAGAAAGGAAGGGGACAAAGTAGGCACGAAATGAAAAACGATCAACACCTATTCTCTTTGAATTTTCGTAATCTTCTGCCTTCACTTCCAAACCATAGCTCCCATGCTTCTCATACCACTTCCAGAGGCATTCCAATGTCACGCTAGGTCTCTCATGCCTGCATTTTAATAATCCAGCAACCTCATCTTGCGAACAGGCCTGGCAAGACAATAAACTGTGCGATCGACAAATAACTGGAGAAGAAAGATTAAGAACTTTTTCAAATTCAGCAATGGGACCACCAGTTGCCATCTGAACAGCTTCAGTTGCAACTCGTGCCCTACAGACATCATTCACTGCATGTGCTATCTTGTTTGAATCAGCTTCAAAAGGAGAGAGTTCCTGCTCTTTGGATGCACTAGTTAAACAGTCCAGCATGCCGTTGTGCTCAAGCATCCAGGCAGCCTGATTTCTCAAATTCTGAACATGGTCATCTGCACAAGTGGTGTTTCCAGAACAGAAGTCCATTCCCAAATTCAATGGAGAAACAGCATCATGAGAATCAGAAGCCCCGTTCCTTTCAATATTGCTTCCCCAAGTGCAATCTTCACCAGCTGACCCATCTGAGAGATGCAATGATGAACTCTCAGAGCTAGCAGAGGTTATTAAATCAAGATCTTTCGTTCCTATAGGTATCCATTTCTGCAGAACAGATCCAGAACTAAGGTTTTGCTTACAGTAATCTGCAGGTGAAATATCTTTTTCCATTTGGGATAGTTCATCGCCTGAAAGATGAGGAAGGTAAACAGGAGGCTGCACATTCATCAGATTGTGTTCCATTAAATTGAATGACTTCTGCTGTGAGTTATCCTGATTTTCCATGGAGTTATTTCTGACACTGGAAGTGGTAGTACAAGTATCCTCAATTGGCTCCAAGGCAACTGGGAAAACTTTTGCACTATAAATAGATTCAGAGTTGATACATTTACCTCTGTTAGTTTGGTACCCAGCCTTTGGACAACCCTCCTGTAAATAATATCTTGAGGCAGATTTTGCTCCTTTTTGTTCATTCACCTGAACCGTGCGATCCAGATGTTCATTATTCCGTTGCATGTTATTCTTTCTACGAGCGGTTGAGGTGGCTTTGCTGGTATGGGAACTCTTCCCATTGTAACAGTTGCACTCATGTTTAAGACCTAGATTATTTTTCCTTTTCAGTTTCTTGGAAACCCTGTCCTTTTGTCGTTTCATACTGTCTTCAGTTCCTGACAATGTACTGACTGCAATATCAGAACTCCCTTGCAGTGAGGACTCCTGTTTCAAAGTTGTGTTAAACTGAGAGCAAACAGAAACTTTCTTTGACTCACAGTTGCACTCATCTATAACATTCCTCTCAACTTTTTGCCAGACAGAATAACTGTTTTCTTTCTCTGTCCGACCATGCAAATTTGCAGCACTTCCCATCTTTTGGACACTAGATTTCTTGGGCAATGCTTTCAGCTTCTTGCCTCTCTTTGCCGAAACAAGCAACTGCGCAGTACTGCTGCTATTACTTGGACTTCCACATTTTGAACTTTCAACGCGGTAGTATGCATCTGTAACACTGCTTAACAAATTCTTCCGCGATCCATTCTGTTCTCGGGAATCAAAACCCGGCATTTCTGAAAAACTAAGACTGCTGCTTTCTTCACCATAGGATTTTATTGGGTGATGAGCATTACCACTATCAGTGCTGTTTGAACCAACAGAGACAGAGTCCAATGCCAATGAATCAGGCACATCTAAGAAACTTTTGGAGTTCATATCACCATAGCAGCTGATCAGGAGATGATTTGTTTCTGCAACTCTTCCATCAAGAACAGAAAATCCTTGATCTTTTGTCTGATTTTCGGTCTCAGTAATAACCACCCGATGCTTCCCAGTTGTAGAAGGCATATTCTTTTCCGCTATAACAACCTCATGAACATACGCCGAGCCAGTATTCAGTCCTTTAGCACAATAAAATGCAGTAGTGTAGCCGTCAATATCAATTTTGCTAATGCTACCATCCGGCAAAAGTTTTGGTTGTGGTAAAGTTGCAAATGATCCTTGTACACCCCCATGATAATTGTAACCACAGTTATCAGAGGTTGTAGTTCCATAAGCATGCTCATATAAGACTCCAGGGTTAGTTGAGGAAGTATCTCTTGAAATGCTTTTGTTCTGTTTTCCTTTCCTTTTTGTTTTCTTCCTACAATTTTTCCTTACAGCTTTATCAGTGTTGGGACCATCAACAAACGCATCAGGTGAAGGAATCACACTGTATCTTTTTGGCATAGCACTGTATGCACCGTTGCAAGTGGCAGAACTATGACTGGAAGAACAATCAGAGAATTCATTGGACCCAGCCACTTTCTTTATGAAGATATTGTGTCGAGATTGATGCCGGATACTGGGTCCAGTAAATCTTTTGGTTGCATATGGCTTGATGGAATTCGGAGGACGAGATTGAGGCCCTTTCTGCGGCTTTAGTTGGTTGGTACTGAATGCATTATGAGAAGAGGGGGAAAAATGACATAGACCATCCATATTCATCTGAGTTCTAGATCCCATGAGGCTTTGTTGGTCAAGATGTCTCACTGGTGGTGCAAAAACTTTTTGAAATCCATCAGATTCAAGTGTAAGCAATCCCATGGCAGTGCATCTGACAAGTATACAGATAACCAAGAGTCAGACATTGACCATAGCCAGATTTAAGTTAAAATGAACAAATTATTTTAAGCAAACACAAAATGCAGAACATGGCAGAAATTTTTCTCCTTACATTTCATGCATCCAAAAATCTAGAGAAATGGGCAACGATTGATGCCTAGGTATTTATCCCACAAGGGGAGAAAAAAAAAATGAAAGTTCTTGACAAACGCACACCATTGTGAAACATGCCATTTTTAGCCAGTTAAAACAAATTAGTCCCTGGAATTCCTAACCGAAAAGTACATAGGCTATGCCATAGCATGAAGCAGGTTAAATGCTTGACAAAATGTGTCCAGTTAGTGAATTGTGAATATCTGTAATTCAGTCTATAATGCAAGGTATATGCAAAACAATTCCAGGTGCATGCAATAAACCAAATGCCATCAATAACTTTAAATTCCCACAGGGACAAACAATCCCGATAAAGCTATACAATCTGCCATCATAATGCAATTGCTTGACAGAAGAAATGGACGTTAAACAAAACTAGTTACCTTTGATCACAGCTGTTCCAGTCATGGGAGCTCACTTCTTGAGTCTGAATCACATATATGCACGGTTAATAACTTAGAATAACAGATTGCAAACTCAAATGAACAGAGAAATGCAGGAGGCAGGAGATCAGTGAAATTGGTACAACAAAATACGTACCTTGGAGGATGTCCTGAGATGATTTTTCTCTAAAGATTTTCTTGATGAGTAACACTGTCCTCCCTCTGAATACTTCTGATTATTGCTATGGGTTTTTTGAAGGGCACAATGCATGTTTTGCTGTGCCTGTTCATATTATGTCCACAAAAGGAAAAGCATCAGAACAGATACATCATTAGAGTCTTCAAGGTCAAAAATTAGAGGATGTTAAGCATACCAGCAATAATGAACCTCAACTTCTATAAAGGACACAGAAGTTTTATGTCAAATGCAGCTGGAATATCTTTTCTAGAATTAAAATCCCATACTATACCCATCCTGATCCACATTTATCAACTTTTCCTGTACTCTGCTCCTAAGAGAACCAGATATGCCAACATAAATGACATGAATAATTAAATATGGAAGCGTCAACAAAGCTTTCTCGGTCCGGCATTGATCAAGAGGTTTTCAACACTCTCTCAATCCTTTCAATACCACCTCCCTTTCAATTTGCTAACTTAATCCTGCATTTGCACTAGCATAAAGAAATCTTTCATTTTCCACCAGAAATCATCTGCTTCCCCTTAATCTGCAGTTTCCCCATGAAATTCGGGCCTCAGCTGATGATAAATCATAAACCTTTAAATTCATATGGACCATAAAATCTCTCAAAAATGTTTCTTCAAAACACCAGAAGCTTCTTTTCCCCTTAGCAAAAGAGTTTTTCCAGAAACATACGAAGGGAATAGCCGGCATTTTGGGACATGTAAAGAAGATTCTGATGCAGAGATGACTGAAACAAACCTTATGAACTAAGATAGTATATTCACCCCTACAGGAAGAGATATCTGGGGGTAAATAATGCTGAATGGAACTTGCCTACTAATTCCCAACAGCAAAATAATTTAAAATGCCGCACAACTCAACAAATACATCCAACAAACATGAACTTTCTGATCCCTCTATCTATGATGAACATTGTTATCACAACATTAAAAATCAACAGAAACACCAAAGGTTTCCCAATATTAGCAAGTCAACATAAACGCAAGCCACCTGGAAAAAAAAAAAAAAATTCTCCCCAGAACGACCATATCAACGATTCATGCAATGAAAAGACTCAAAACAGGGACAATTGAAAGAACAAACAATCATAACGCACCCCATATCGGAAGACAACAACACCACAGGAATCCAGCCACAATAAATCAGCCGAAGGAATTGGTTCAAACCCAGAGAACAATGGAAAAAAGGAGGAGACCGAAAGGAAAGTTTGAAACCCCCCAAAGAAAAGAAGATATAACAATAAAATCTGACTAGAAAAGACTCCAGAAATCTCTCCACAAGAAAAAAATGAGAAAAGGGTTCCCCAAATTTAGGTGTGAGGTATCAAATCAACCACTAACACCAAAGCTATTCTCTATACTTGCACTTTATCAAAATTAAAAGAAAAAAAGAGACATAAATAACCAAAAAGCTATTCTATATACATGTAAAGAAAGACTACTGTGTCTGTTTTATGGATTTATCTAATCCATCTTTGCATACCAAACCCGATAATTAATGACAAGCCTAGAAGAAGATCACATAGATATATCAAAAAGAAAAAAATAGATAAGGAGTAGATATTTTCACGGAAATAAAAAAGAGAAAATATATCAAAAATAAAGCTTCTAAATAAAGGGAAAGGAAAAGGAGACAGAAAACCAACCATGGCATGTGGTGTGTGTCTGTGTGTGCAGCGGATGCTTATCGTCTCACAACCTTGTTGTTAACGGCTGTTTCTCTTCTTTTTCTTTGTTCTTGATTATGGTAGTACCACTCCTAGATTACGGTGAGATGCTATTTGTGAGTAATGCTATAGAGTATATTAGTAGCAAGCAGCAACTGAGGAGGAGAAACGAACACCACACAGATTACATGAAATTTTGGTGCTCTGACTTATCTTGCTAGTTGTGTCCTTTTTTGGTGAAGTGAAGTGAAGTAGTAGTGGGTGGAGTGTCAGAAAAGATGAAAAGTGAAGGGAGAAATGGGGGGGTCTTTTTCCTTTTTACCAAAGCTTCATCGAAGTGGGTCTTTAACTCTTTTTGTGGTACTATACCATTAATTGATCAGTTCCAGTTCTGGGGGTGCAGGCAAAGTGGGTGGATGCCTGGATGGACAGTTTTCAGGGTAGTATGGTCATAACTGAAAACGGATTTTGTCAGCTGAAAAAGAAAAAGGAAAACACTGATAAAAAAAAGACCATTGGCAATGGATTACCAAACCCACCAACACACCCCTGCACTGCAATGCATGCACGACTTTTGTCTTGTCTGTCCAGTTAGTATACAGCAGAGAGTCAAAAGAAATGATCTTTAACAACATGAATTGTACACCTTGATTTTCTTTAGCATCTGATTGTTTGCAGCTTCCAAACACTGGATCATTTTGTCTTATTATCGCACCTCACATTTGCTATACGATGCTTAATTAATCATTTTTAACAAGCTCAATTTTAGATCAGGTTGTCCATTAGTTTAGGGGATAATAAATAATATAATATCGGATACCAACACGGATTTGATCCAAGTAGAACAAGCGACTTAGTTTCGTTTAAAGGAGGGTTCGGTTTCGGGCTCTTGCGTATATAGAAAATCTCCATTGAGAATTCACCCACCATAACTATGTGTCTACCTAGGTCGATTTTGGATTAGTCGGGGCAACGGTACGGATTTCTGGTCCAGTCCAGGTCATCCTTAGCATCCGTGACGTTGACGCAAAAGAGAGCTTCTTTTCCTGCGGCTGCTGGCAGATTCCCGTGTGCCTAGTTCCAACTTCCAAGTACTTCTAGGCACGTGTGTTACGCCGTCGTGCATTATTATTTGATCATTAGGGGTATAAGCGTAAGCATCACTGTGTAATAAACCTAACCTAACTCCATTACCGAGGTGTAGATACCGTTGTCCACGTTTTATGTGGACGGTACGTAAACGGTTAGGTACAAAACTGACGTCACTTTGCAAAATACCGTAGTTCCCCCTCCCCACGTGTTATCAGCTGCGCACTTGGTGTCGTTCGGGCATCTATCTACATAAGGGTTGATAGTTTCTTTGACTTTTCTCAATCGCTTTTATGGGGCCGTAATTAATTTTTTTACTCCATAAGATTTTATATTATTTTTTATTGAAAAAAAAAGGTATTGGTGGTATCATCGGTCAATACTGATTATACCGCGCACCAGAGCAACAATGAACACCCTTTTTTGGATTACCGGGCTCAACAGCCACTATTCATACTGTGTAGAAGGCCATATTCGACTGCATCATACTGTGAGACTTAACTGGAAAGGATCAGGAGTCGAATACGAATCTAGGGATAGCGGGCTAATGGCTCAACCAGTAAGCCATAAAATTTTATATTTAGATTTGGTAAAGAAAGAATCAGACAACAGCACCAGATCAACAGAAAAGGAACAACATGGACTAGGTTGCTAGGACAGTTTAGCGGGGCCCAAGTTTCTCCCGAAAGAAATTAACCGGGCCTAAAACAGAAACAGCACCCATTAGTAGCCCACTCGTGTGTGTCGGTTCGGATTCTTCGAGAAGCCCTTTTTTAAACACTAGAACGGGCCCAAAACAGAAAGCCCATTTTTCTCCTTTCAGGCTTCGACGAGAGAGAATCGCACAAACCCGATAAAAACTTCCCCCGCTACCGTCTCCTCTCGCTCCGTCGCGATAAACCCGAGAAGGACAACAGAACAGAAACGATGTCGGATGCATATGGGAGAGTGAAAGGAGGGAGGCTGATCTTCAAGGGAGGGAGCGTGGCCACCTCCAGTAAATCCATCGACAAGAAGAAGAAGAAAAAGAAGAAGCCAAACCCTAACCCTAACGAGTCCGGCGCCGACGATGCGGGAACCGAGGCACACCCCGGGGATACGGAAGAAGGAGGGAGCAACCCCGGCGGCGATACAGCAGGAGGAGGAGGGGGAGGAGGAGGCGGCGAGATCTACACAATCGACGCGGCGAAGCGTAAGAAGTACGAGGAGCTGTTCCCCGTCGAGGCTAAGAAATTCGGTTACAATCCCAAACCGGTGTTCAATACCGTTGAGGATGCTCTCGACGATCGCGTCAAGAAGAAGGCTGACCGTTACTGTAAATGAACTGGCAGGTAATGCTTTCTATTTAGTCTCTGCTGTGTATGTTTTTTTGTTATTCAAAGTGAATTTAAACTGATTCAAAGTGGGTCCGATCTCGAGCATTGTATGTGATGAATTTAGTCTGCCTTGATGAAGCTCGAATTGGTGGGTTTTGTGTAGAATTTGCTTACTGATTTGATAACACGAGCTTGGTTGATTTCAATTTTTTGTTGTCGTGATTGTCTCCAGTGTATATGGGAGTGAGTAACCCTACCATCCTCAGTATGCTCCTTTTGATTTAAGTTATTGTAGTATACTAAAGAATTGCAACCCTGTAAGCTTTAGGCTGGATTTGCCGAGAACTTGCATGAGTTCCTGTTAGAGCTTTTTTTTTTCCTTTATGGTAAATGTGGGGCTGTTTTGAGATTGATTCCATGGGATGATGTTCCTGAAGTTGATGTGTTAATGTAAAAAAAGAAAAAGGGCCATGGAAGAAGAGGCTGGCAACAGATGTCTTTAGTATTGTGGTTTGTCATTTTGCCACACTAGGAGGAATATTTCTGGGATTTTGAATGTCATTGTGTAGCCAGGGGCTTCCTAGACACATTTGTGAAACTCTTATGAGCTTAATGTGATGTTGGGTGCATGGCAATCGATGCTTATTGATTTTGATTTTTGACAGTTTGCTGTTGCTTGACTTCTTGCTGCGTGCAATTGGCAGGTTCTGGAGAGATGTCCTGTTGAAGCAAAAAGCATACTGAAGACTGAAGAATTGCTTAGTAGGACGCTGCTCTGCGGTACATGAAATCTTTTGGGGGCGCCTGGAAAGAACACTTCGATGTAGTATACTGCACAACTACTACCTATGGTTATGTGTCATGTAACAACAATACCAGCATTTTCACCAGATTTTCAGAACTTCTGGCCAACGGGTTGCAGTCTTGCGGAATTTGAATGTCTGCCCATAGAGGGAAGAACTTGGGACAAAATGGCAATTCACTTTGGCAGTACTTGTATATGCATTGTCTCCAACCTTTTGCAGCCAAAGTTTGAGAATTCTAACAAAGCCATTGGCTTAAATGGCCTATCTTAGTATTTCCGCTGTCTGTTCAATAAATGTACGCTTTAGCTTTACCAATGTGGCGTATGATCTCTCCTATAGCTAATGTTTAAGACTAGATGCTGCTGCAGTTATTGATATCTGGATTATGAGAGCGATGCAAAACAATATACATCAATGCAGGGTGCCGAGTGCTTGTACGGGCCGCAAAGGTCTGGAGGGCAGCAAGGTCTTGGATAAGACAAACGGATACTTTAGACTGTGTTTCTTGGTGCAATCATATACAGGGAAACATTAATCCATGACATTGAATTTATATTTAAAACAACAGTTTATGTTAAAAATTTTGTAGTCTGTTGCCGTGACATGTTACTTCCTAGCAAATTTTACCACTAGCAACAAAGTTTGTAAGTCTCACTCACTTAACACTTTTAAACATCCAAGAGGAACTATCAGAATTAGGGTGCTCCATCGGTCATGGTCTTATAGTTCAGGCAAGGGGAGTGCCTTTATGACCATTCCTGGTCTTACTATACTTGAGGCAAGGGTAGCGTCTCCTTTAAATAAAAGGGTGGCAGAAACGCCATTAGAAAAGAGCTTATAATCACAGTTCACATTGGCATTGCCATTACCATAATAGCTCTCAGTTCATCAACTGTTCAGGAAAGACACATTGCATCAAGCAATCATCCAACCTTAATGCGATAAATTACACAGATAACAATAGCAAAGCAGCCATGTCTTATGCAAAATCTGCTGAGAACACACAGAAAACCAAACACATTGCGAACTCTGCTGAGAAAACACAGAAAACCAAACACATCAACTACTTGCTCAAAGACACGCCATGCTTCCAGACAGCTGACTCCATACGCTAAAAACACATCCTTTTCCCTCTAGCGTGCCTCGTACTGAACAACTGTAGCAAAAATGAAAAAGAACAGAAGTTTGAGTCGAAGACAATGCTGGACACACCAAGAGCAAAAAGCAATCAAAGTTAACAGCGCCAATGAAACCAGCTTTCTCGTTTATTGTCTATCAGTGAGTGACCATAGTGTAGCATCTAGAGGAACGGAAAAAGGCAAAACACCACTCAAGATTTCCAGCCACAAGTCTCCAACCATAAATGATACCTAATCTGGAAAATAAAGCATGGAGCCACACCAATATACAAAATTCTTAGCAGCTTTAATAAACCCTAGACTCATTCTCCCCTATAACAAAAGACCTGTGTGGAAAACCAAAAAAACAAGAACATCCAAACTCCAAAACATTCCAATTAGGCAGAGACAGACAAGAATGCAGTACCTAACTGGTAGAAACCTAATAAATCAAACAGCCAAAAAAAAAAAAAAGAATGGGTGAATTAGAACAATAACTCAACCAAAACAAATGAAAAGGAAAAAGGGTAATATAATATACTTCGACGGGTGCGCTTCTTGTAGAGGATACGGTAACCGCACTCTCTGCACTGGATCACATCTCCAGGCTTCATAGTGTTCTCCATCCCACAATCTGCAAAAAAGAAACAACCCAAATACCAAAAGCTTTACACCAATTAACAGAAAAGGAAAAAAACCCCGCTCACATAGTTACATATACAACAGTTTTTGAATTAGCAAACGAAGAACATAGGATTAGGCACATATATGCATGCATACCTCCACAGATGTAGCTGACTGGCTCTTGTTGAGGAGGGTCCATGTTGTTTGACTTGGCTCCACAAGCTCAGAGGGCTCTGTCTTGTCCAGGGAACCAAACTGTAAAAAGGAGCAAAACCCAGTAATACTATAAGGACTACAAAGCGTTTGCTACGCGGTTCTTTCTTTTTTTATGGCGGTTCTCGAAACTTCTGGCCCACGGTTCACTTCACATTCACTTTGGTTGGCTAAACGAAACCATTCAGTTAAGTTGAATTTCTAGGGAGAAGACAAAGAAATAAGGAAAAGTCATTGTCTTGATAAAAAGGAGATGGATGTTTATGAAAAGAAAACGATCAGGTGACAGAAAAGTTCACTAAAACCTTTTTGTTACTTGACGTATCCGGTAGCCGGATAATTAAAATTTGTGATTTATTATGTTGGTTTTAATTTTTTGAATACTGATTTGAGGTTTTTTTTTTTTCTTGACATGTGTAACTTTTTCAAATCCTAAAACAAGTCCATGTATAAAGATTGCCTTGTATTATTGGTAATAATCTCACCTAAATTGGTCCAGGCTGTGGAATACTTTTAAAATTATATTAAAAATATATGTCTAAGTTAATTTTTTTAAACTCCCCTGTATATTGACTTGCATGTTAGATTTCGCACCATGCTCTCTTCCTGTCTAATTTAATGATGCATGCCCAAATAAAATAGGCTGGTCAAATAAGAGCATGCTCGTATTAATTTCAATTGGAAAAATTTGCATTGTGGAATACAGGAATTCCATTATTCAACGCTGCCATTAGAGATAGAATATGGTTTACAACATCATATCCTCATTTTCCTCATCTATCTATGCTTCATAAAATAAAATATTCCTCCTTTCCATTCTTCAACAACTCCACCGCCACACTGCTCTTCTTCTGATTGGTGGGGAAGAATGTATTCTGATGGGTCCAATCCAATACACCTTCCTTTGTTGACTTCAATACAGGCAGTACCTGCCTGGAAATTTCAACGTCTAGTGAAACTTCTTTTGTTTGATTCCTCTTCCAAAGATAACAAAAACAATCTAGATAAGCAACAGCAATCTTAAAATTCACATTCCGTGTTGGATATATATGGGAGTTAGTACTAGTAAGAGTAAGGTGTTCACTATTTTAGTACTACAACTACATGGTGTTGACAGGATTTGCGCGTGACGTACAGTAATTAATTAGTAACGCGGTGAATATAAAAATTGCTTATACATTTTGGTCCAAGCCCAAGTTTCCTTGATCAAGGGGAGATATAGAGAGAACAAGAACTGCATAGTATATCTTTGAAGTTTTGAGTTAGGAAGAACCAGTTTTGAGAGGAAGTTTGGTACTAACTCAAGCCCATTAGTGAGTTCTTGCAAGAAAACACCAGAAGAACACTACCCTTCTTTGTCTGAACCGGCAAGCTTGATGCAGAGCCCTACTACTTCTTCGTTTGACTCTCCAAGTTCCTCAATAGCAAGTGGTGAGTTATATTATGATTTATGAACCCATGTCTATCTTTGCACATTTTTGTGTTCATATAGCATGTATTAGTTATAACTTGATGTCTTAATTAACTTATGCAGGTCATGGGGATTCAAAGAATGGACACACGAAAAGTATAGGAAAGAAAAGCAAGACCTATGCATACAGGATTCGTGACCATGGTAACAATCATCTCTTCTCTCTTTGATTGCCTAAATATTGATTATTTAGAATATGAACAACAAGAGAAGCTAGCATCTAAGTTTTGTATATATTGGGTTTGGTGCAGTGAGGATGGGGCCTAAGCTATCTGAAACCGTGATGGGTAAACTGAGGCTAGGGGCAAGAATAATCCAAGAAGGTGGAAGGGAGAATATTTTCAAGCAGGTTTTTGGAGTCAAAGAAGGAGAAGAGCTATTGAAGGCATCACAGTGCTATTTATCAACCTCAGCTGGTCCAATTGCAGGACTTCTCTTCATCTCTACCCAAAAGATTGCCTTTTGGAGCGAAAGATCGGTTTCCTGCCATTCTCCAGATGGACAGCTGATTAGAATACCATATAAGGTATACTTGCAACTGTCTTTTTCATGTTAATGTAGAATTTGATTTAGATCCACTATGCACTTTGATGTAGAATATTGGAGTTTAAGTCCTGTCAAGAGGTACGGTAGCATTTGGCTAATGAGAATTAAATTTTGATGTAAACAGGTTGTGATACCAATACGGAAGATTAAAAGAGCCTGCCAGAGTGAGAATGTGGACAAGCCAGAGCAGAAGTATATTCAGATAGTCACAGAAGATGGCTTTGAATTTTGGTTTATGGGTTTTTTCCGTTATGAGAAGGCCTTGATGAATTTAGAAAAAGCCATAAACGCTGGGTCAAGTCAAGTGTAATAGATAGATAGAGCTTTGAAGGTTTAGCAATTAGTACAGACAGGAAGAATTAGAGAAGCTTTTGTTGTTAATAAGACAGAAATTTATTCCATGTAAAGGAAAATGTTCTAACTCATTTCTGGTGTTTTGAATATGTGACAGTGAACCCATCACACAAAAGTGGTGTACCAAAGTATATTTGTTCAATTTTTCTATACAAATGTATGGTATAACTCGATTGCTTGCTACCATTCTTGCTAAGGGGAAAGAATACATCAAGAAACTTTTATGCAACCTGTTAATGTTTTGAATTGTTCAAAGAGTATCTATCTCGGGCTTATTTCATTTGAAAAATCTACTCAACCAGAGACATTGTCAACTACATAGCCTGAAGCAGACTAATTCAACCAACAAGACAACCTTGTCCTTGTAATGACATTCTCAATTCAATTGTCTTTCTAACCCGTGGGCTCTGGCCCTTAATTAGCATGCAAACTAGTTCAATGCCCGCGCGTTGCTGCGGGTTCTGAAGCCAACTTCAGTTTATCATATTTTATTAATGCTTAGATTTTGAACAGACCTATAATAATTATTTGTAAACAAAGATATAAGCAAAGTGCAAAGTTTTAATGTATTTGAGAAACTTGTTTAATGACAAATTTTGTAACCAAATTCAATGGTATTATTCAGTGGAAGATGCATTCCTCCATTGGCCAAGCTGAAACGAAAGCATTAGGAAGTAAAATTTTCCACAGCTGCAAATATTGATATCAAAGCCTTTGAAGTTGATGTTGTCAGTCCCATAACGGGTTGGTCTGAGGTTTGTGATGTTGTTGGGACCATTATCCACAAAGCAATCAAATTCAAAAATTTAGTTGCTAAGCTATATAAGGAAATCATGTTCGATGCAAGGAAAACCTGAAATATGGTTGTACTTACCAGTAGCAGCCCAATTATATTCTTTGAACTTCCAGCGTAGTAAATAAGAACAGCTGTGGCCATGAGCAATTTTGAATTTTTTTCGAATGCTTCTCTGCATTAGAGAAGTTCATTCAGTCCAGATATGAGACAACTTCCCATTTTCATTTCATATTGTTCCCAAATAAGAAACATATCAAGCCAGTATAACCATATCCAATTTCAAATCCACATGGTAAGGTTTTTGTGATTCAGATTGACTGCAAGGAAGAATACAAAAATTCACCAACACTAATTAATTAACTCCGGTCATCAAATTCATAACAGCTAGAGAAAACATTTTAAAAGAAAACACACACACATAGACGCTACAAAAGTTATTGGTTACTTATAACCCTTAATGAAAAACCCCTTAGGAGTTCTATGGAACTTCTGGAAACCGCATGCCAATGATCTGCATGCGACGAACCCAATCAGAATGATCACAATTCATGAAACCTAAATCGAATTGACAGTTTGTTAAACCGATAGACCACAAAAATCTTAAGAAAAATGGAAGAGGAAAAAAATGGTTGAAGAATTTTTAATGCCAATGGCAATCCAGGGCAAATTCTCCTTCCACCACCAAATGGAATAAGCTAAAAATTGTGGCCTCTCACATCTGCAATCAACCCCAAGAACCTCTCTGGCACAAATGACTCAGGATCATCCCATATGCCCGGTTCATGCAATAAAAAGTAAACGACCAGGAAAGATGAGGAAGTATAAATTTGTAAAGGAAATACATAGAAAAAATATTTTAATCACTGTATTATTTTAGAATTGAGTTAAACACATTCAAAGAACTAATACCTTATCAAGGATACAACATAAATGACGCCAAAGTCGGCGAACGGGATGGGGCGATCGAGGCGAGGACACTGAACTGACTGGAGTTTACCTCTCAGCCCAACCCCGAACTGTAAGAAAACTTTTCACCAAAGCCAATGGATGAGTTGACGTTGCTCTGGTTAGGAAGTTTTTTATGTTCTCTTCTTCATACTCCATGTCTTCATTTGTTTCAGAAACTGGATCCTTGGTAGAATTCCAATCTTCATCGCTTTCACCACCTTCATCATCCTTTAAAGTAAAATCAGAAAAGCGTAAATTTCAAGCGAGCACTATAGTGTTGTTGATGAATGGATACCAAAAAACAATGCTTACTTCTTCACCATTATCAATATCAGCAAGACGTTTGAAACTGTGCCAATGTATGTCATATTCATATTCACCAAGAAAAGCATCATCGCCTTCATTGTTAGCTTTTGCAAACTCCTTTGGGCTCATGACAGAGCAATGCCTAATGACAGATTCCATCTGCAGCATCAAGAAAGTGCACAGAAACTTAAAGGAACATTCTGCATCTCCGAAGACTCATTTAAAGTCAAATTAAGATTACAGAAAGATTTTTTACAACAAAAAACACATAAAACAGATGCTTCATCATATCTCCAACAAACATATCCAGAAAGTTGAATTTCAGCCATGAGGCGGAATACACTCTGATCTTTATATGGATGATACAAAATATAGTTGGAAACATGACTATATCAATAATTGCATTGACGGTTCTCTTCTCAAATTAGTATTCATACTGATTGTCCATCAAAGGAATCCAGCAATGACTTCCACCATTTAAGCAATAAATTAAAACAAATGGCATTTATTACCTCAATGTCAGCAAAATCGTTTTTTTTTTATAAAGCTCCCTCTTTCAGTTATGAGGCTGCCTTCCAGTAGCTGTCTCTTCTGGTATCAGATACCATCGTCCCCACATAAGAGAAGTTCATTTAATTAGTCCACATAGAAAGGTTTTACAGGAAGAAAAAAAGATCAATTGCACCCAAAATTAAATTACAAAAGAATGTTAAAAAATAGAAAACTAACCCGGGATTTTGATACTGAGAAGCGTGCGAAGCTGAACTTCTTGTTGGCTTCCTCTTCCCCATCCTGGCCTACTGTGAAGAAAAAGAAGTGTTAGCTAGTAGAGAAGGAAGGAAATGGGGAATTGAGGTTCTTCAATCAGAAAATGAATGGCATTCATAATACAGGTGTCTTTTTTATCACAGGTATCTTTCTTTTCCCCGGAAGATATACAGGTGTTGAAGACTTAAGCTTATTAACGACACCATATCCCTTCTAAACTTTTTGCGTTATCAAATTTTTGCCACCTGTATAACGGAGATTGAAAAGTGGCTTAGGGATTTTTCCCCACAATTTATCCCTTAAAAAGTTATTAAAAGATAACAGGAAAAAATAATTACTAAAATAGAGTTATGTAGTGAAAGATAATTAATTAAAGACAGAAGAGATAATTGTAGAAGAGATAATTGTTGAAGGGTGAATTAGTCATATGCAAAACTTTTAGAGGCAAAATAGTCCATTTACTTCACCAAAGTCTTCCGTGTTTTAGTATATATAGATAATATGTTGGCAATATGTAGTACTACATAACACATTTATTAACTCAAAGTACAATCTACTCATTATTTTGGATACTTAGTGCTCTTCAAGCTTTCTTGAACATCACTTTGAAAGGAACATCAGTGAGAGCTAAACGCCTTACTCCAGCTTCATCGAAGAAAATGCCAATATCTCTGCATAGAACTTTACAGTAGTTACACACTGTGGGGCAGAAACGAAGGTTGTAGTCATCTCCATTCTTCTCGATCTTGAACCAGTTACTTATTGTTTTAGGCCCTGGATTTCCTTCCACCCCACTAGTTGTAACAAACCACTGCTTCCTTGATTCATCATAGCTGTCAAGCTTCCACACAGTGGATTGAACACAGGTGGATGCAGCGGAGAACTTGATGTTAAGATCAGTAGAGACACGGAGCACCACACCTTTCTTGGAGTTAAGTGGTGTAAAGATTAGAGGGAGACCCTTTGATACTTCATATCGATCCTGAACAACATCAAGAGGGCAGCTGGTTTTATTCCCTCTGCTCTCCATTGTGAGGCCACCACCTCTTCCACGGAAAACTGGGAGGATGTAGTATTCGGTGCCTGCCCTAACTTTGTCACCATTTGTGTCCAACACTGCTTCAGGTTCTGCTGCTTCCCCAGACGACGATGGCTTTGTGGCTAAGGCAAAGAAAATGAAAAGCAGTATTAACAAGAACGGAGCTGCTTTCATTTTCAGTGTCTTCAGCTGATGTCTTTCTCTGATTTGATAACACTTAATGCAGGAAAGCTTTCAATTATATAGTGCTAGTGGTTATGCCATCTGGGATGCATTTATTATTTGCGCGTGGCCAAAACTTGTTGAGGAGTTGTTGAAGACGCGTAATTAAGGTATTGTGGTTTGACTACCAACGTGGGGTTAATTGGTAGGGTTAGTCCAAGTGGTAAGCCATTTGATTCCGAAGTCTTGGGTTCAGAGTCCTAATGAATGCAAAAAAATCCCTATCAGGGACTCACCACCATAACTAGGTGCACAACCGGGTCGAATCCAAATTAATCATGGCAAAAGTTCCGAAGGATGGAAACCAAAAAAAGGTATTGTGGTTTGACTGTGTTAGAGTAGTAAGCCCAAAACCAATCATGAGGCTTCAACCATCAGCTTAAGTTTTTGGTTGAGATGGTCACTTGACATGTTAGCGGAGCCATAATGACCAAACGGTTGCGTGTTCGAATCCCTACGCCTCCCTCCTTGTTGAATTAAAAAGCCCCAATCTGGCTTCTGATAACGCCATAACGGTGTTACAGGCTACGACTTTGAAAATTTGTAGTTCATCTTTTTTTTTTTGGTTTCCCACTGGTATTCCGGGCCAGTCCACCTTTAAGGACATCAAAGGCACTAGACTAAATCCAGCTCGACTCGGGTGGCGCACCTAGGTAATGGTGGGTGAGTTTCCCAAATGAGGTTTTCTACATACACGAAGACTCGAACCCGAAACCTCGCTTAAGTGGAACAAGTCGCTTACCACTTGAACCAACCTCAATTGCTAAATTTGTAGTTCATCTAGTTTTAAAGACTGCACAACTAATCTTACAGTACTACACGTCATGTTTCTGATCTCTAGTTATTTAAATATATCTGAGTAAGCATTTAATTAATAAGCAGTTATCCCGAAAGGAATTAACACATGGATTGGACTCCTCTCCAGTTGGGGGTAACAGGAGATATCCTGTTAAGTCAATCTGAACCATTAGATTAAATCTAATGGTTCTTAATTATTTTATAAAATATCTTTTCAAGATTGCATTTATTTCTCCTCTTTTTTTTTGTTTTGTTTATGTCATCGGTTAAAGGAAAGAAACAAAAAGAAAAGAAGAGCAATAAATGTAGTCTTGAAAAGATATTTTATAAAATAATTAAGAACCATTAGATTTAATCTAATGGTTGAGATTGACTTAACAGGATGTCTCCTGTTACCCCCAACTGGAGAGAGGAGCCCAATCCTTAACACATATGTCATATGAGGCTGCTGAGTAATTAATGATCATATACGCCAAGAAAGCAAAGCAGATTTGGCAAGAGATATTATCTGAAGGACGATTGCAGAGCAACTAGGCTCTTATTATTCTTCATTTGAGTTTAAGAGTTACAACATTTATTTTTCATATGAGTGTTCTAAAGGAACATTATTACTAGAGTTACAACTTTGATAGCAAACATATATCTTACTTCAACTTTGAATTTCAAGCTTTCTGGAACATCACCTTGAAAGGAACATCACTGAGAGCCAAGCGCCTAACTCCAGCTTCATCAATATAAATGCCAATGTCTCTGCACTGAACTTTGCAATAGTTACAAACTGTGGGGCAGAAGCGAAGGTTGTAGTCATCTCCATTCTTCTCAATCTTGAACCAGTTGCTTACTGTTTTAGGGCCTGGATTTCCTTGCACTCCACTAGTTGTCACAAACCACTGCTTCCTCCATTCATCATAGTTGTCTAGCTTCCACACAGTGGATTGAACACAGGTTGATGCCGCGGAGAACTTGATGTTAAGATCAGTAGAGACACGGATGACACCTTTCTTGGGGTTCACGGGTGTGAATGTTAGAGGAAGACCCTTAGATACTTCATACCGGTCCTGAACAACATCAAGGGGGCAGGTTTGCTTCCCTCTGCTGCCCAGTGTGAGGCCACCGCCTCTTCCGCGGACTACCGGGAGGATGTAGTAGTCAATGCCTACTCTAAGCTTGTCACCATTTGTGTCACGGACTGCTTCTGGCTCTTCAGCTGCTTCTCCAAGCAATGGCTTTGTGGCCAAGGCAAAGATAAGGAAAGGCAATATCAACAGTACTGCAGATCTCATTTTTTTGGTGTATAATAAGGCTAATCATGTATTTCTTTGATTTTAGGTGATGTGTGATGCAGGGGAAAGCTTCAATTTATAGGCTAATAGCATACCAACTTGTGATTAAATTATTGAAGATGCGTAAGCTGGTTTACATTTGACTAAACCAATTTAAAAATATTCATACAAACTATAAAGTCCTGTAAACCTAATCTGATCATGAACAGCTCATTTTATCAGTTTCTTTACTATTAGTTTATGATATAGGATATCATATACATATACCTTACCAAATTCTGTTTTGACCAGTGCCTCTGATTTGATGAATTTCGTATATATATATATAGTTCAAAGTCTGCACATCTTATCTGCTTCGTAGAAGGTACACATCGTCATATGATCTGTAATAAACGAGTAAGAAGCGTGTATATATTAAGGGTATATCTTTGAGTCTGCTAGCTTATTGAGAACTAACCAAAGCCCTGACTTCAGTTTCTAATTTGTTTAAAACTAATTGTCAAAATAATGAAACTGAACACCACTCGAAGATCATATTATCTGAAGGACAAGGACGATTCCAGAGCAACTAGGCTCTTATTATTATTCATTTGAGTTTAAGAGTTACAACATTTATTTTTCATATAAGTGTTCTAAAGGAACATTATTACTAGAGTTACAACATTGATAGCATACATATATCTTACTTCAACTTTGACTTTCAGTCACCTTCAAGCTTTCTGGAACTTAACCTTGAAAGGAACATTGCTGATAGCCAAACGCCTAACTCCAGCTTCATCAATGTAAATGCCAATGTCTCTGCACTCAGCGTTGCAGTAGTTACACACGGTGGGGCAGAAACGGAGGTAGTAGTCATCATCTCCATTATTCTTTTCAATCTTAAACCAGTTGTTCATTGTTTTAGGGCCTGGATTTCCTTCCACTCCATTGGTTGTCACAAACCGCTGCTTCCTCCATCCGTCATAGTTGTCAAGCGTCCACACAGTGGATTGGGCACAGGGTGATGCAGCAGAGAACTTGATGTTAAGATCAGTAGAGACACGGACCACACCTTTCTTGGGGTTCACGGGAGTAAATGTTAGAGGGAGACCCTTCGATGCTTCATATCGGTCCTGAACAACATCAAGCGGGCAGGTTTTCTTGCCTCTGCTGCCCATTGTGAGGCCACCGCCGCCTCTTCCGATGAAGACCGGGAGGATGTAGTAGGCAGCGCCTGCTCTGAGTTTGTCGCCATTTGTGTCGCGGACTGCTTCTGGCTCCTCAGCTGCCTCCCCAAGCAATGGCTTTGTGGCCAAGGCAAAGAGAAGGAAAGGCAATATCAACAATGCAGCTTTCATTTTCTTGCTATATGGCTTATGTCTTTCTCTGATTTTTTGGTGATGTTGTGAAGAAGCAATGCAGGAAAAGCTTCAATTTATAGGCTATTAGCATTGCAACTTGTGATTACATTATATTCACAGGAAAAAAAACTATAGGAAGGAGTTGTTGGATGCGTGTAACCGGTTTGCATTTGACTGTAACAATCAAAAACTTCACACAGAATAGACAAGTCCTCTAAGCCTAATCTGATCACGATATTATGTGCTATTAATTTTAGTTTGTTAATTATTGTACAGGGTTGAAACCAGATTCTGATTTGTGAGAGAGTTTGATGGGAAATGGTACAAAATTCTTTACTATACCCCAAATGAGGATGCTGCTGGTTTTGCTTTGACTAAATTAAGTTGTATCAGAAAAAATGATAAATGCACAGAAAGTCCTGCAAATCCATGTCCATTGTCCAACAGCATCCTGATTTGGGAAAGAGTTCCTTAAACAATCAAACGATAAACTATCAATTTGTTTTGAGTCTACTGCGACTTTGAAGATTTGCTGTACATCGACTGTAAAGTCATGTCTGCACACCTTAATTATCTAACTGCAGCCACCTCTTACTTTATCTACATTCAAGTTCTTCTTCATTAGTTCTAGTTCGAAAGGTTAGTCCTTAAAGTTAGTACACATTGTCTACCACAACAGTGGAAACCCGAATCCACAATATTAAAAAACCATGGTGAAGCCTATATATAGGCTCGCAAACCAAAGTTTGAAAGTCTAGAGTAGAATATTTCCAGACAACAGACATTGATCCACAGGATGGATGAGCATGTAGTTTTTTTAAGTAGTAGGTGCGGAGGCAAGAAAACCCGGAAAAGCGCCATGTTCTATAGATTCTATCTCGAATTCAAGGTCTCCATGTTCTCATCTCTAATTTTTTTTGGTTTCCCATGGGGTATCTGGATCTTTGCCCCGACTATCCGGGTTCGATCCAGGTCACGCACCTAGATATGGTAGGTGAGTCTCCCGACGATGATTTTCTGCCTACACCAAGACTCCCGAGATTTCTCTTAAGGTCTCCATGTTCTGATCTCTAATTTATTGGTTGCCAAAAGGGAAAACTGGTTTACAACGGGACCTAGCCATAAGAAACATGTTCATACCAACATGGTCGATTCAAGCAAGGTTATTATACTGGGGTCGAGCCACTGGCCACAGTTTTGGGTCGAACCATGATCAAATCCTGGTTCGCCCGGCTACTTCAAAAAACAAAGGTGTTAATTTGAAAATATTTCCGACTCAATCTGGGTTCATCCCGGCATGATCAAATCCTGGTTTGACCGGCCAAGCCAGGATTTTTTTTTTTTTTTTTTGAGGAAAGCCAAGCCAGGATTTGAAAACACTGAATTCAAGTGATTTTACCTTACTGGGTCGACCCGGCTTAAAATAGATTAGTCAGGTCCACATAAAGCTCACTCTACACTGAATTTTTTTTATAAATTATTTGTTGTATCTTTTTTGTTGTTTTATGGCAAACCGTGATATGAGTCTTGTAGCTATACTCTGTAATCTGGAGTGCTACTACTGTCCTACGAGGACAGTGCGTCTTTTGATATCTACCTTGTATTGGTTCAGTTTGTGAATGAAGTCCATATTCTCGAAGAAGAAACAAAAAAAAACAATAGTCTGGCTACCAGCTAGGGAAAACAAAAAAGTTTTGGTTTAAGAGATACAACATTTATTTTCCATCGAAGTGTTCCAAATTAAAAGAACACTATTAGAGTTACAACATGTAAGACATCTACAAGCTAATAATTATTTTTGCAATTCACCACCACCAATTTTCATGCTTTCTTGAACATCACCTTGAAAGGAACATCGCTGAGAGCCAAGCGCCTAACTCCAGTTTCATCAACAAAAATCCCAATGTCTCTGCATAGAACTCTACAGTAGTCACACACTGTGGGGCAGAAGCGAAGGCTGTAGTCATCTCCATTCTTCTCAATCTTGAACCAGCTGCTTACTGTCCTAGCCCCTGGATTTCCTTGCTCCCCACTAGTTGTCACAAACCACTGCTTGATAAATCCGTCATAGTTGTCTAGATTCCACACATTGGATTGATCAACACAGGCCGATGCAGCGGAGAATTTGATGTTAAGATCAGTAGAGACACGGACCACATGACCTTTCTTGGAGGAGTTAAGTGGTGTAAGTGTTAGAGGGAGACCCTTAGATACTTCATGTCGGTCCTGAACAACATCAGGAGGGCAGGTTTGCTCCCCTCTGCTGCCCATTGTGAGGCCACCGCCGCCTCCTCCGCGGACTGCCGGGAGGATGTAGTAGTCAATGCCTGCTCTAAGCTTGCCACCATTTAAGTCACGCACAACTTCTGGCTCCTTAGCAGCTGCTTCCCCAAGCAATGGCTTTGTGGCCAAGGCAAAGAGAAGGAAAGGCAATATCAACAGTACTGCAGATCTCATTTCTTTTGGTGTATATAAATTTTTTTGATTTTTGGTGGTGTGTGAAGAAGGAATGAAGGGAAAGCTTTCAATTTATGGGCTAATAGCATAGCAACTTGTGATTAAATTATTTTCACGTACGGGAATCACTTGCGGGAGGAGTTATTGAAGATATACGTAATTAAGCTGGTTTACATTTGACTAAACCAATTTAAAAAAAATATTCATACAAACTAAAAAGTCCTGTAAACCTAATCGATTCTGATCATGAACAGCTCATTTGAAGTTAGATTTCTCTATAATCCTCAAGGGGTGTTGAGCAGTACAAATTACGATATATATCTGACACTGACATATCACTTTGTTTCATTGCCAATAATCGAATATGGCATTGACTAGTCCTTTCTTTTCTCCCCAGGCTTTGACTAGTCCTTAAATAAGAACCTTCCTATGACAGTATCACTTTGTTTCACTGCAAGTAACAATAAATTTATACAGAAACAAAAACAATAGATTAGAACAAGGCAAGTGTACAATTAGAAAAGGAGGTGCGGATTTTTTTGGTTTCCCATCTGGTATCCGGAACTTTGCCCCGATTAGAAAAGGAGGGGCGGACTTTAAAGCCAATGTAAGCTGCAATGCAACCGGATAAAACACAAATTGATAGTTTTATTACTAATTGTAAAAGAGAACTGTTTCCCAAATCAGGATGCTGTTTGGACCATGGACATGAATAAACTAATTCAATAGCTTGTAATTCTATCACCATAAAGCGATAAATGAACAGAAAGTCCTGCAAATCCATGTCCATTCGCGTAAGGTCTCCATGTTCAGATCTCCAATTTATTAGTTGCCAAAAGGGAAAACTGGTTTACAACAATACCTAGCCTTGCATAAGAAACATGTTCATACCAACATGGTTGATTCAAGAAAGGTTATTATACTCGGGTCGAGCCACTGGTCACAGTTTCTTTTGGGTCTAACCATGATCAAATCCCAGTTCGGCCGGCTACAAAGGTGTTAATTTGAAAATATTTCCGACTCAATCTGGATTCATTCCCGGAGTGATCAAATCCTGGTTCAACCGGCCAAGCCAGGATTTGAAAACACTGAATTCAAGTGATTTACCATACTGGGTCGACCCGGCTTAAAATAGATTAGTCAGGTCCACATAAAGCTCCCTCCACACTGATTGATTTTTTTTATGTAAATTATTTGTTGTATCTTTTTTGTATTGATTTATGGCAGACCGTGATATGATTCTTCTAGTTATACTCTAATCTAGAGTGCTACTAATATGAAAAAGAAGGCTTTTAATCGTTTTAGTATATAGTAAGAAATTCATGATCAGAGGGTTTAAGAGACACAACATTTATTTTCCACTGAAGTGTTCCAAATTAAAAGAACATTATTAGAGTTACAACATGCATGTAACATGCTAATTATTTTTGCCATTTCACCTTCACTTTTCATGCTTTCTTGAACATCACCTTGAAAGGAACATCGCTGAGAGCCAAGCGCCTAACCCCAGCTTCATCAATATAAATCCCAATGTCTCTGCACTGAACTTTGCAATAGTTACAAACTGTGGGGCAGAAGCGAAGATTGTAGTCATCTCCATTCTTCTCAATCTTGAACCAGTTGCTTACTGTTTTAGGGCCTGGATTTCCTTGCACTCCACTAGTTGTCACAAACCACTGCTTCCTCCATTCATCATAGTTGTCTAGCTTCCACACAGTGGATTGAACACAGGTTGATGCCGCGGAGAACTTGATGTTAAGATCAGTAGAGACACGGATGACACATCTCAATCTTGAACCAGTTGCTTACTGTTTTAGGGCCTGGATTTCCTTGCACTCCACTAGTTGTCACAAACCACTGCTTCCTCCATTCATCATAGTTGTCTAGCTTCCACACAGTGGATTGAACACAGGTTGATGCCGCGGAGAACTTGATGTTAAGATCAGTAGAGACACGGATGACACCTTTCTTGGGGTTCACGGGAGTAAATGTTAGAGGAAGACCCTTAGATACTTCATATCGGTCCTGAACAACATCAAGGGGGCAGGTTTGCTTCCCTCTACTGCCCATTGTGAGGCCACCGCCTCTTCCGCGGACTACCGGGAGGATGTAGTAGTCAATGCCTGCTCTAAGCTTGTCACCATTCAAGTCACGCACAGCTTCTGGCTCTTCAGCTGCTTCCCCAAGCAATGGCTTTGTGGCCAAGGAAAAGAGAAGGAAAGGCAATATTATCAACAGTGCAGATCTCATTTCTTTTGGTGTATAATAAGGCTTATATGTATTTCTTTGTTTTTGGTGATGTGTGAAGAAGGAATGCAGGGGAAAGCTTCAATTTATAGGCTAATAGTATAGCCAATTGTGATTAAATTATTGAAGAAACGTAAGCTGGTTTACATTTGACTAAAACAATTTAAAATATCCATACAAACTATTAAGTCCTGTAAACCTAATCTGATTCTGATCATGAACAGGTCATTTTTCCACGTATACCATGGACAACGTCCTGATTATTTGTGAAGGAGTTTCTTTACTATTAATTTATGATATAGGATACCATATATATATACCTTACCAAATTCTGTTTTGACCAGTACCTCTGATTTGATGGATTTCGAATAGAGTTCAAAGTCTGCACATCTTATCTGCTTCGTAGAAGGTACACATCGTCATTTGATCTGTAATAAACGGAATATAAACGAGTAGGAAGCCTGTATATATTAAGGATATATCTTTGACTCGGCTAGCTTATTGAGAACTAACCAAAGTGGGGTTGGTCCAAGTGGTAAGCGACTTGGCTCCGTTTGAGCGAAATCTCATGTTCGAATCCTCATGTATGTAGAAACTTCCCATTGGGAGACTCACCCATCTGGATTAGTCGGAGAAAAGCTCCGGATACCATATGAGAAACAAAAAAAGCTAACCAAAGCAGCTCTGCTGCACCTTAAGCGCGCATGACGACGTGACATGTGGGAGCCCGTACCCCAATTAAATAAAAATAATGTAATTTAATGAAAAAGGGTTACCAAAATACTCTTTAAAACCCGGGGTACAAAAACCGATGCTTCGGCATACAACATTTTTCCATGAAAATGTAAATTAACAACGAGATGTCATAAAAATAAACGAGATCAACCGGCTTAACAAATAATAAGCCATCACGGCAT